>JAOXYD010067755.1:0-12746 GCA_028565735.1 Pinacopodium congolense | reverse complement strand
CAATTATGGTGTTACCAAATCTAGTATACATATAAGAAATCATTTCATTAGGATGCATTGAAAATAATTAATATTGATGAATGAGTGTAAGGGGTCAAATTAATCGAGTTTTAATAGTTAATTTGTTGAATTACAACCTAAAATTCAGTGCTTAAATATTTAATTTATGTGTTGTTATGTTTAATTTCCAGGATGGAGCTTAAAGATGAAGATTGGAGAAAAAATTAAAAGAATTTACCCCATTTCAGTCCATAAATGACACCTTGCCAGGTTCTGGTTTATGGAAGAACAAGGTGTCGTTTAAAGAGCCAGAATTTGAGCATTAACGATGAGCTATTAAGGTGATGTTATAGTTCGAAAGGGTGTCATTTAATGCATTAGTCAACAATATTCACTCTAAAACTCCAAGATTGCGGTTGTAATCAATTCCATTGTTTGTTGGCACTAAGTGGGGGTCCTGAGGTCCTACAAAAATCCAAGAACACGGAAGAAACATGAATTGCGAGGGAAAAATATATCTAAAATAAGAGAGAGACACTCTTGCTTCTCTTTTGATTTGTACTTAGATAATTTAGGCTTCAAACACTTTGTTTACATTTTGTATGTTGTTTTCTGAGTTTCTAAACATTGAATCTTGTTTTTAAGACTTATATCTGAGTTTAGGAATCATCTAAGGGGGTTTTTAAACTCAGATTATCACTTATTTTGTTCCATTTTTCATATTAATCAAATTAGTTGTGCTTATGCTTATAACCTTGTATGTTCTTTGATTTTTTTCTGCAAGTTTGAATCGATTCAAGGGCTGTGCTGCATTTCAAATCAAGTTAGGAGTTACAAGATATGCCCATAAGTCTTACAAACCTATTTTGTACAATCTAAACTTATAATTTCAGCCTATATATATATATACCAAAGTATGTTGTGTAAAATGTATGTTTTGTATATTTTGATCAAGATGTGTGGCTAAATCCTTTTTATTGCTAAGGATTGATGTTTGTATAATTTACGAGAGCTTAAAAGACATGTTAAAGGGTTTGTATTTTGTTTATTGAAGGATTAAATGAACTGATTTTAGGCTGGCCACCTAGGATTAGTGTTTAAGACAAGTTAAGCTAGAGAAATCATCTTAAATTGTTAATAAAACCAATAAGCAACATGAAGTAATCCTCGCATAACCAAACTTGCATTTTTTTTAAGTTAAAGATCTAAGATTAATTTTTTATAATTCACCTTCTTGAAATTAAAGCCCACTTACTTGATTTGAAGCATAACCAAAATTTAAACAAGATTTAATGAAGAAAAAGCAAATTCTTAATCATAGCTTTGTTTTGATTTTGTGAAGGAACTTTAATTAGCCCTTAAATATGTTTAAAGCTCATTTAAATCATCAATCACCTAATCCTTAGCTAATTTGGTAATTTTTAGAAGCAATTAAAAATTATTTTTGAATTATTTAAGCCAAGTTAGTCTAGGTTAACAAGTTTAAGTTTTTTTAATCAAATTTTTTAAATTTTCCTAAATAATTGTAATATAATCAACCTAATAATTAAGCCATAGAGAACGGAGGTTGATTTTTTAGAACTCATCTTCTTGAAATTAAAATTCATTAGCTTGATTTAAAGCATAACCAAACTTTAAACAAGATTTAATATAGAAAAATAAATTCTTAACCATAGCTTTGTTTTGATCAGCCTTTAAAATATGTTTAAAGCTCAATTAAATCATCAATCACCTAATCTTTAACTAATTTACAAATTTGTAATTTTTAAAAGTAATTAAAAATTATTTTTGAATTGTTTAAGTCAAGTTAGTCTAGTTTAACAAATTTCAAGTTTTTCATCAAATTGTTTGGATTTTCCTAAATAATTTTAATCCAATCAACCTAATAATTAAGCCATTTTTCCCATGGGATCGACATCCAGAGTCTTAAATTTACTCTATTGTGTTACTTTTGCGATTGGTGCACTTGCCTTTATTCCGTTGGTTTTCAAAGTAAAATAGGTTTAAAATCATTATAAGTTTTTAAGTCACCTAACCATCGCAATAGTGATTCCATATGTAAAGTTTGAAGTTTGAAGGATTAAGATGAAGCTAAAGCAAGAATAAGAGATATGGAAGGTATAAGACCTTAGTTACAGTGTTTTGCATACAATTGTAAGTTTAAGTTATTGTCCAATTGACCTAAGGGCTCAACATTTATCATGCGTTGCATGTAGTCACTTCTAAGTTGCATAAAGCTTATTTTTATAGCAAATCCACTTTTGGAAGTTAATTAAATCATGTTGATTTGTTATATGATCTCAAATTGTGTCTCAAGACCTTTTTAAAGTCCTACTTTATGCCAGTGATAGGAATGAATTTTATTATATCTTTGCAAGCACATTCATATAATTTCATTCCTATTTTGTGCTAAAAAATGTTTAAATGGTGTTATATTTTTATTAATGAACATGATACTTCCCTTTTGATAAATTTTCTCTTTTAAAATGATTTTACAAGACAAATGGTGTAAAAGATTGAAGCTTGTTCTTGTAAAATAGCAATGACATTTTGAAGCTTTATATACGTCATTAAGGTAGCTCATTGACGCCTTTATTTCTCCTTAAAAATGTAGAACTTGGAACTTAAAAAAGGCATCAAAAGGAAGCTGAAAAATAAGTTTAATAAAGCCCAAAATTACATGGATATGAGTGCTTATAAGCTGTCTAAAAATGACATCAATTGGAGCAATATTTGGGAGAAAAAACTCATTTGGACCTGTCTAAAACCAGCCCATGGACTGCCATTTGGAGAACCAAAATGTAGCAAAAGAATCATGTTTAAGGGTTGTCCAAAAGGGTAGTTCATGGGCCTTACAAGTAAGCCAAAATGCAGCCCACAAGGCTTTCAAGTGTGCTAAAAAATTCAGCAGCCCATTGGCACTAAAAGAAGGGTAAAAAGGTCAGTGGAGGGGGCCCTTTTCTTTACTTGGAACCAAGGCAACCCTAGGTCACAATGAGAGGAAAGTGTTGACACCAAGGAAAGAGAGGAGTTGTTGGAAACAAATCACAAAAAGAAGGGGACAATCGGCTGAAACTAAGAAGGAGTGGTAGCATGCTTTTAATCTTGATAGGTTTGGCTAAACACAATCAATAACTAGCTCTTGGACATTAGACAATTGGACAACATCTAGAAGATTGGATAAAAGCCAAAAATCTCAAGTGAGTCACGACATTTACAAGAACAAGAGGGAATGTTTGAAAGTGAGAGTTGAAGTTGTTAAGGAAGGTGGACAACCTTGGAAAAGTCAAGGATTTTGGCTATAAGTCTTGAAAGCTCTCTCCTTAGTTGGTTAAAACAAATGGAATAGCCATGGAGAGAAATTATGCACAATAAGTTAACTTAAAAGACCAAGGAGAGCTCCATGTCTTCATTCACACACTCTAGCCATTGATGTTGTCTAGCTAGGATAATGTCAAAATTTTTTAGAGTTTTTCAAAGTTGGATTTTTCTTATTCTGAAGCAATATGACAAATTTGCCTCCTAGAGCCCATTGTATTGCCTCTTGGACCGTATTGGTCTCTGTCCAACGACTCTATGTTTCCTTCTGCACATTTAAATTGTGTTAAACCTTAAGATGGCTAAGGTTAATAGTGAGCTGCCTAATAACTAACTGTAACACATTATTTAGTCTCCTTAAACTTTGAAAACACGTTTTCAAGCCCTCCAATCAGATTTTAAAGATCAAGCATCCTCACATCTACAATCTATCTCTCTACATCACTATTTTGGTTCTCTCATCCCTATGATCTCTAATCTGTTTGTTTAATTATGAGATTGTCGTTTTATGTTAGATTAAGTGTTTATGAGTTGAATTAATCATAGTTTCAATTTTTATGTTGATTATTCTGATAGATTAGAGCTTTATCTTTCAACTTCATTAAAACAGATTCTTTTTATTCTGATATGTTTTGGATATTGATTCTAAATACCTTAATCTATTTCCAAAATTATGAATTTTTTTTCTATTTACTTAAGATTCATAGAAATTAATTGATTTTTTTAATTTTTAGAAGATAATTTATTAGGTTCAAGTTAGTTCTTTTCAGAGATACCAAATTTGTCCAGAATTTTCTATCCTAAATTTTAATGTGTTTCTATACATTTTAATAAGTTTCTAAAATCTTGAAATAATTATTTTATGATTTTTTAAGTGTCCTAGAGTTTGTTTAATATTTTTCTAATTTTTCAAGGTTATTACAATGGCTTTAAAATTGTTTTTCAAGATACACTTAAACTGCTACTATTTTTCTATTCATGTGCTAACTTCATGTTTTGATTAACAAAGTTAGTTTTTGGTGTGAAAAATTATTGTGATTAGTCTGTTTATGATCTTATGATTATTCAAGTATTTTAATTTTAATTTTTGAGCATTTATATCTTCTTTTTGGGGTCTAAATTTATAGACTATCTTAAACTATCTAGATTGTGTACACTAGACTTGATTCGTATATTTAAGCTTTTAAATCATATTATTTTGCTTCCAAATTGTCTTTTTCTTTTTGTTTAAGTCCTCAGGAGCATCATTGGCTATCTAAGTGAATTTTTAGAGGCTTTTTTAAGTGTTTGGAAACATTTCCTATCTTATTTATCAAATTTGTCCAGATTTGGTTTGTGTGAGTTTTTTATATTGTGTTTTCATCATCATACATGTTTTTAGTGCATTAATCAGACATATTTATTTTTGTTTAAACTTTCATTACGTTCATTGATCATTCATATAATAATTTAAAGAATTGAAGCTCTTAGATTGATTGTACTTTAAGTGAAACACCTTTTTAAGTGTGTTAGTTACTTATGAAGGGGTTGTTTAATTTATTGTTATTGGTTAAGTGTGTCAAGGCTCCTCTTTGTCATATAAAGATTGGTCATAAGGTTTCTTTGCACTTTAACAAAGGAAGATTGTACTTTTTCAAGAATCCTCTTTGTCTTAAAAGATTTGAGTTGTACAGGCTCATTTTTTCCTTGAAAAAGATTGGTCTTGTGACGGTTATTCTTCACCCTGGAAGAAGATTGTATTGCTTTCTTTCTTTTTATAAGATTTAGTAGTAAAGAGCAATATCCAATAGGTAGCTGGGGAGGAGATGTAGCCTATCTTTGGGGTAGGTGAAATTCCTTAACAGATCATGTGTTGTTGCCTTCTCATCTCTCTCTTTACTTATTTCGAATTGTGTGCTATCTTTTTTTTATTCACTTGTGCATATCTTATTGGATTTAATTGTCTTTTTTATTGAGATTAATTTGTTAAGAAAACTTTTAAGACTCAATTCACCCCCAGTCTTTAGTGCCTTTAGGGCTTACAGATATAACAACATTTATAAAAGACAAAGTCTTTAAAAAACTTATTCTCATAAAGTGTTTTGAGGCTTGAATCTTCGATGACAATTGCTAGAAATTTCTCTTGATTTGTAAAACTTGATGAAACTCTTTAATTCTTCTTCTTCATTTTCTCTAAAACTATGTAAAAATCTCTTAGGTTGTAAAAAGATCAAAAGTTTTCAAAAAGACCTAAAAATGAGCTTAAATAGGTGAAGGAGCTCAACAATCCCATAACCAAACTCATAGTCGTGGGATGAACTTGACTATCTTCCTTGCTCAAATGATGTTTCTATTGGAAAATTCCATAGCTTAGACCATGGTTTTGGGTAAGATGTTAAGCACACTAAAAAATCATGCTTCTTCCACTTTTCAATCCCATAAATCATCCAACTTCTTCCATGAATAAATATGTTCACAAAGAACTACAAATCATTAATTTTTACCGAAATCAATGTGAGCAATATCATATTCAAAGTTTAAAGTAAATGCACATAATTCATATGAAAGGATAAAAAAAAGACAAAGATGAAAATTGCAAGCAAAGAAAATTGTGGTACTACTAACCCATTTTCATGGGATCATATCAAAAAGTCACCTTCTAATCTCTACCATCTCTATGTGAATGAACTTTTTTATCAAGATCATGTGACCAAGGAGTGTGTCAAGAATCATTGGGAAAAATAAGAATGCTTTAAGATGGACCTATTGCATTAGCTAAGGTGCTTCGAGAATACAAAATACTGCTTTGATATTTCTTAGTAAAGCCTCTCTATTGCATATCGTGTGAGAACTTATTAAATTGATACTAGTGAATATTATTATCGAGAAGCATTTGAGAAGAAGTTTTGGTGATACCCTTTATTAGTGTGCCATTGATATGCTTAACATGGGAACTTATAAGAGTTAAACCTTGAAGAAACTAAAGAAAGGAAAGGAATAATCCTTTTGATAAATAAGCATAATTGTTACATAATAATCTCATATGGAATGCATGTATATACGGAAGATTAGCTTATGACTATTCCATTAATTTAGCCTAGATATTTGTATATGGAATTATTATTACTAATTTCCCATATCTATCTCCTTTAAGTTAGATAACAAATAATAATATAATTATGATATGATATATAGAATATTCAAATTAAATGCTAACAATGACATTGTTAGGTGTCAAATTGATTGAGATTTAATGGTTAATTTATTGAATTATGACCCCTAATTCAGTGTTTAATTATTACAATTTTGTGTTATTATGTTTAATTTGTAGGATGGAGCTTGAAGACGAAGATTGGAGCAAAAATTAAAAGAAAGTGCCTCATTTCTGTCCATCAATGGCACCCAACATTGAAGGAGCAATTAACAATTTCAACCACAAATCTCCATAATTATAGCTGTGGCACGTTACTTTTTTATCTCCTTTGTCAGCTAGCACCCCCATAGAGTCTATATAACACAAGAGAAACAACAACAACATGCAATCAATTGCATAGAAATAAGATCTAACATTAGTGAGAGATGCTCTTGTTTCTCTCAGTTTTTCTTAGATGTTTTAGGCTTCAATCACTTGTAATTCGGGTTTTAGATTGGTTTTTGAGTTGTGGTTTTTTGTAGACTAAAGATAAGATGTATATATTAGTTTCTAAAGCATCATAAGGGTTTCTTAACTCAGATTATCACTTTATTTCCTCCATATTTCGGATTAATCAAAGTTCATGTTCTTATGTTCATATTCTTAAATGTTCTTTGATTTTCTTGCAAGGTCTTGTGGAATTTGAAGCTTTGTTGATGTCCAGATCATGTTGAGGAGTTCAAGACTTGTCTAGAAGATTTTTAAACCTATTTTGTAACTTCTAAACTACTTATTTCAGCTTATATTTGTAGATATATCAAAGTATGTGGTTTAAGATGCATGTTTTCTATACTTTGATGATAATGTGTGGTTAAATTAAATTTTTAGCTTTGGATTGGTTTTTTTTAATGTTTTAGGAGCTCTTAAAGACATATAATAAGGTATGATTTTATTTATTGAAGGTTTTAAAATTCTGATTTTAGACAGATCACTTAAGATTAGAGTGAAACATAATCTAGGATCCGAGAAATCTACCTAGGTTGTTGGAAAAATCAATAAACAACACAAATCAATCAATGAAGGACCAAACTTTGATTATTTATGAGAGTTAGAGATCTGAGGCTGGAAATCTAGAAATCAGCTTTGTGAAATTAAAGCCCACTGGCTAGATTTAAAACATAACCAAACTTTAAACTAAGTTTAATGGAGAAAAGACATAAATTTTAACCATAGCTTTGACTTGAATTCGTGAAGGAACTCTAATCTAACCTTTAAAATGCTTTAAAGCTTAATTAATTCACTATTCACATTATCCTTAGCTAGATTCCACAAGTTAATAATTTTTAGTAATTTATAAATCATTTTATAATTAAAAATTGCAAGGTTTGAAGCAAAATTAAAATGGTTTAGTACTTTCATCTTTTTAATTAATTAAGTTAAAATTTCCTAGATAATTGTAATCTAATTAATTTGGTATTTAACCAATAACATCAATTTTCCCCATGGGTTCAACACTTGAAGTTTTAAAAATACTCCATTTTTTTACTTGTTCGATACGTACACTTGCCTTTAGTCATGTTGGTTTTCACTTAAATTCATTTTGGTTTTCAAAGTACAATCAGTTTTAAAGAACTCCCATTTTTAATCATTCAACCAACGAACAATAGACATGATACATATAATATTCACTGATAAGGTAAAAAATAAAAGTTAATAATGGCATGATAAATAAAATATTCTTCAATATCTCCAATACTTTCCCTCAAGCTAGATCTAGAGGATTTATGGATTCAAGTTGGCTTAAGAGTTAGTAGTTTAAGTTGATGGACAAAATTTGGTGAATACATATGCAAGCTGGTCATTATTTTGCATTATAATGATTATTAATAAGCTTAGACTGACTTGCTAATAAATGTAGTAGCAGTCCACATCAACATGTTTCTTCCTTTCATAGAACACTGAGTTAGTTTTCATATGCATGGTAGCCTGATTATCATAAAAAAGATTGATAAGAGTAATACACGAGCAATGCCAATCAATAAGAAAGATTTTAATCTAGACTAACTTATAAGCTACTGAGGTCATAGCAACCTCGACATTATAAAAAGTCACCATATGTTGTTTTTTGTTTTTTGCATGAAACAACGTTGCCATTAATAAACATATAGTAACCAATAGTAGATCAATGATCATGAGTATTACTGACCTAATTAACATTGGTATATACCATAATATAAGTGTGCCCATTTTTTATCATAATTAGCGTATGACCTGTCATCCCCTTAAAATATTATAAGATGCATTTCACCATACACAAATGGTAGGTACATGCATATGATGACTAATAAGACTTATAGAAAAAGTTAAGAATTATAGCAAAAATAATGTTAGGCTAAGGAATAGTTAAATGGATGAGCTTTCCCACAAACTTCTGATAATAACTTGGAAAATCAAGAGGTTACCCCATAGAATCAAGCTTCAATTTACAACAAAAGGGAGTAGGAATAACTTTTTTATGTAGTATATAAATAGCTTGAAGCAAAATCCAAAATGTATTTACACTGATTAAGAAGGTGCCCTTTACTAGAAGTTGTTGTTTCAAATGCCAAGAAAGTATTTCAAGGAATCAAAATCCTGAATAGGAAATTGATGTTAAATATTCTTCTCCCACTAAGCAATATAATTAGTATTATTACATATAATAATAAAATCACTGACATAAATTAGTACCATTAATTTTTCAACTTTTCTAAGTCTGACATATAATGAAGAATCAATTGAAATCCTTAAAAAGCCAAAAGCTTTAAGTATAGAGTTTAACTTTGCATGCCACAGATGAGGACTTTACTTAAATATATAAATAGATTTATAGAGTTTATAAACTACGTTAGGATTAACAGTTTAAAGATGTCCAAAGGGAAGATTCATGAATATTTCTTCTTTAAGATCACCATGTAAAAAGCTATTTTTAATGTCCATTCGAAATAAGGACAACGATTATTAATAATAGTAAATAATAAAACTATAATAATAGCTATCTTGGGAACATAAGCGAAAGTCTCCTTGTAGTCAACACCAAGTTTTTGAGTAAATCCTTGACTAATAAGGCTTACTTTATAGCAATCAACAAATCTATTAGAGTTAAATTTAGTTTTAAAGACCCATAAATTACCAATTACATGTTTCTTATTGGGGGGAGGCACAATACTCCAAAAATTATTTTCACAAGTGTTGCCAATTCTTCATCCATAACTATCCTCCATTTAGCTTGAGAATGAATTTCTTGAAAAGTCTTGGGATCACCGAAATTGAAAGATAGTTGTAAGAAAGGTTGTGTGTAAAGGTGATAGTCTTTGAAAAGTCAAATTTTTGGTAAGTTAATACCTAATTGTATAAGCAATATAATCTTGCAATTTGTTAGAGGATGATGATCCCATGGAGGATTAAATCGAGGAACTAATGATTGACCTTATGATTGGATGATTCATGCTCATCTGAACTGATTTTAACTTCTTGGGATTTAATATCAATAATGTATGATAAGCCATCATCAATATGCTTAGTTAAGACTTGAGCTAATATAAGTGTTTTTGGAACAAAACTAGTTAGATGTTCATGGCAAAGCTTAACACTTGGTAAAGGAAATAATTTAATCAATAGCTACCTCTAGCTATAAATTGCAAAATATGGACTTGTTTTAACAAGTTAAACATCTCTACTGATATATAAATTTTTAATGACAACATCATAACAATTATATTCGTTCTTTTTTGGTGAAGAACCTAGGAATATGGATTTAACTACTCATAGATCAAGCTTGCAACGTTAATACATCAATAAATACACAAGCAAGTATAGGAAAAAAAAATCTTGAAATGAGATAAATCTTTCTCTTTTGACATGCAAAACTTTAAGAGGCCATTAAAAATGTAGCACTCAGCTAGATAAGTAGTTAACAAGATAAGTGGTAGTAAGAACTGAAATGACTATAATGAACATTCATATGGAACATTATTGCTTAAGTTTTTTTAGCAAATCATAATTTTGTATTTAATAACTTCATTTTGTTAGAGGGTCTTAATACAACTAGTTTAATGCAATATTCAAATGAAAATTGAGTAGTTTGTCATGTCATAGGACATATATTCTATGCCATTCTCAAATAAAAGAATTTTAGTATGAGCTAAGAATTGAGTAATAAACAATTTATGAAAATCCTTGAAATAACCAAATACTTAATTTTTCGATTTCAATTAATATACCCAACCTTTGAAAAATCATCAATAAAGGTTACACTATATTTAAAATCACCAAGAAAAATGGAAACACATCCCAATACATTTGAATGAACAAGTTCAAATGCTTGAGTAGTTTTAGACACAGATTGATTAAAAGATAGCAGATTTTTATGATTCCAATTATACTTAATAAAATAATTCCAGCCTACTTAAAAAATTTTAGGATAGATACAATATTCTCCAATAAGATAAAAAATAAATAACAAAAAATGGCATGATATAAAATATTCTTCAATATCTTTAATAAACTATATTAGTGTGTCATTCATTTATTTAGTAATTTAATGTAGTAACTGCTAGTCCCCATATGGAATTTAAAAGGGATATGAATTTGGTGAACTAATTTTTTAAATATTTACATCAAATTTAAATTCCCTTTAAAAATTATGTGAAAGCTTAAAAAAATTTAACAAAAAATTTATAACAATAATATAAACTGTAATAAATTGTGTTTAACAATTAAGAGAGATAGGGAAAAGGGCGAAAACTAATTTATAGTTCTTCGATGCACCATTTACACCTACATCCACTCTCTAACATCTTGTTGGAAACATTTATTATTACAAGTCACTTTACAACTCTCCTTTTTCAATAGGCTTTGGGGTAACACTTACAAAAATCTAATCTTATAATCAACCAACCTAAAAATACAATTTGAAAAACTCCTTTTTCAAACCCACTCAAAGTGTTAAAGGTGGTTTTAACAACTACATAATGAATGCATCACAAAGAATACCAGAACTCCACTAAACTTCTCCAAATCACACTAAAAATGCTTTAATTCACTTTTTAATGTATTTCTTCACATTTCATTGCATAACATACTGAAAACATTTATTTATAGGTGAAAAACTAGTCTATTAACTATTTAAAGCCATTAGGTGTCATTAAAAACTAATAAATTTATTTTACCATTGAAAACTAGTTATTTTCATTTGTTTTATTTAACTGCTAGTTGACTAGTCCCTTACATTGGTTAACCAGTCTATAGTAAAATTGCACATTTGTAAACTGTTCTCAACAATTAGTCGACCAATTCTATGTTAGACTAATTTTTAACATAATTCATCATACTTTAACAAATTAAAATCACCCTAAAATTATTCCTAACATTTTCAAAACCTTCTTTTTCGTAAAAAACTTTCCCAAAAACTTTTTTATGTATCGAGAGGATTATTTAAAAATAATTCCCAAACAATTTATCTTAATTTTGCAACCTATGTATATAAACACTATGTATGATGTAATTTACATGACTTAAGCCCTTTAAACACAATGAAAAGTCAAGATAAGTTTGTAAAAAAAATTACAATATAACATATTTAAAATTCTAACTTGGTCTTCAACTTGAGCCTTTTCCTTTTGTTATTTATATTCTTTATTTAAACTCCATGGCTTTAAAATATATCTTCTAAAAATCTTTTCAACATACCTTTCTTTCCAAAACATTAAATATGCTAAAATTTATTAGTATTAAGATTGTTTTATCATCATTTAAACTAGGTGAAACCTCCCTTAGATCTATAATATCTCCCTTTTGATGATGATAAAACTGTGTAATATTATGAAACCATAAAACTCAAAATAAACACCAAACTGGTTCTAAATACCATTATATTACTTAATAACACTTAAAAATTGTTCAAAACCACTCCCTCTTTATATAATGAAAAATGCAACAAAAAATTCATATTTTAAAAACACAGTATCATAATTACATATCCAAACCCACTTTAAAAAGCTCATACTCATTACAAACACTAAAACTATCAAAATTTACTAACTCCACCTAAATTAATAAAAAAATTTAGATTCCCCTTAAATTCAAATATTATGTAATTGAATAGGCTTACATATGAATCATGATGTATAAAATGAAATCTCCTTATTAAATAGGCTCACCTATCATCAAAGTAAAAAGAAAAAAAATATCAGTAGCTACACTTACCTATGCACGAAAGTTGTTTTCTAATCAATAAAGCTCGTGGATCGATTCATTCAGAGCGTAGGAGTCTTTC
>JAOXYD010067744.1:0-12747 GCA_028565735.1 Pinacopodium congolense | reverse complement strand
TATTTTAATTTATATTATAATTATTATGTTATTATATATAATATAATAATTATTATTATTTATATTTGGATTATTATAAATAATATAATTATTAATATAATATAATATAATGTAGTAATATTCTTACAATATTGGAATTGTTTTAAAATTATATTAAAAAAAGTTAATAAGGATAGTTTTGTAAGATAAGAATGTGTCTCTTAAGTTTGTGAAATTCATTTGCAAATCCCAACTATTTTGGTTAAATTTGGATTAGTTATGTTGAATTCCAAAGAATTCAAATCAAAGAATTGAGATGAACAATTTTTTGTATTTCAAATACAAAAATTTGGAATTAAAAATGAATTCCACAAAATTTTGTGGAATTCATTTATTCCAAACAACCTCTTAATGTCCATAGCTTCTTTATTAAAAAAAGTGACGCCATTTTGGTAAGAATAAAAACAACATTATTTTAGTTCTAACTAATGATTACAAAATTGAATTGAATTGGTCAATTCGATCCAATTTATTTAAAATCAATTAATCAATTTCATTTTATACAAGAATTAAAAAATTGATCAATTTTCAAATAACTAGTTAGTTTAACATGTTATTAATTAAGCGAAACTATTCTTTAGTTGAAAAAAAGAATATAAGCAGAATAACTAACATAACTCCCAAACATTAAAAGTAAACAGAAAAGGAAACACCCAAAATTTAGAAAAGGAAACAACAAAAGCGTTAAAGGACCTTCAATTTAAGGGATTCATTAATTACTATTTTAACCATGCTTTTTCCTTTTTTTATTAAGATTTTTACTAACAAGATGAAACTATAACTAGAAAGTTATAATAATTGAGATTATTATAATTTTTATGTAATAATTTATAAATTATTTGTTTTGAATAAGTAATTTAACAAATTAATAAATTTAAGTTAAGGGTTTTTTTAAATCTAAAATTAATAGAATAAATTACATGAATTCAAAATTTTGAATTCAATTTATAAATTATATACCATGAATAAGTAATTTAACAATTAATGAGTTCAAATCAAGTCATAGAATCATATTAATACAAGATATTTATCATTAAAAATCCTAAAATATTCTAAAATTCAGCAACATTATATATATTAATAAATATTGGTGTTTTTATTTCTATTTCAATCATATATTCAATACATATATTTATAATTTATACATTTTATTATTTTATATAAATTTAATACTAATTTTATAACGATCTAATACCTGTTAAACCTCTAAACTTTAAACTTCTTCCTTCTTTGGTTTGATGTTCGGTTCATCTTTTAAAACATTGATCCTAACACAAATAAAATTGATGTGAGCGTCATGCTATTGTGCCATGTGTACCTATCATATAAGCAACACATCTTGTTGACATTTTGTTAGTCAAGTGAGAAAAAAAAAAGCTAACCAAAAACTAATGAATAATAATAATTTGAAACTTTTTGATCTATTTAATAATTTTATGACTAAAAGAACTTAAATGATAGTTGACTTATATAAATTCTTGGGATTTTAATCTTTTTCAAAATTATTATTTATTCTTCACAATGTTTTTTTTTATGATTTGAGAATCTGAAATCGCTATCCTTCAGGCGCACATTGAGTAAACTCCCGGTTCGGTACAATATCTTGCAACCACATTAAACGATTACACCACACAAGCATGCGACAGACTTAGGTGACTTAAAGGGGCAACGCCAATAGAGGGGCTCAAACCCTTAACCTCTACCTTAATTAGAGACTAAGGAGAACGACGCACATTAATTGAACCAACCCCACTTCGTCTTATTCCTTACAATGTTGCTTAATTATCACACTATCATTTTCCTCATATTTTGTTAGTTTCCATCTTTTTTTAAATTAAAATATATGTAATTATTTTAAAGCTATAAATAGATGAAAAGCTAATAAAATATGAAAAATAGTTGTATGATAGTTGAATAATATTACATGATTTTAAGTGATAATTTTTAAAATATAAAAATTAGAATAAAAAATGAAGAGATTCAATGTTATTAAACCTAGATATTATGGCAAAGCTCTTCCCGTCTATAACTTATGCTTATTATTTTATTGTGTCATCGGAGATTATTAACTCAAAGGAGAATTTTACTTGTGTAACACTCAGATTATGAGGTAGTGCTCATCTTCGAGTAGCTGAAGATAATAACAATGATAATTATTATAAAGGAGAAGGGCAAGAGACAAATAGAAATAACCAAGATGTGTAGGTTTAGTAATTTAAGCTACCATCTTTGGCAGTGTCATCCACCATGCAGTCATTCGTATAAAAAGATCAAACACCGTTAACAACTAGGATATCAACTCCTGACTGTTCATTAAGGCTAACAAGTCAAACTAAGTCTTGTACGGACGTTTTGTTTTCATACACATTTGTTTTGTTTTGAACTCAAAATTGTTAGAAAATAAATTCAGTTGCTAAAGTAATTGATGAAAGAACAGCCTTAACTTTATTCACGTGCTTGACCAATATAAATAGTTGAACTTACAAAATAAAATATCTGAAGGATAACAAACTCAATCCAAACTACTTGCTAATTTCTAGAAACTACCCAACAAGAAATAAGGAAACATAACTCTAGTAAAACTAAGAGATTTATTCAAAGCTAACATCCTCCAGTATTCTAGTAACAGTTGGAGACTTGTTTAAACATATTTAATATTCCCACCTTTAAATTGAATCATCTCATAAATTCAGTTTACATTTGCTACGACTCTTAGCTTGCCTCGTATTCGAACAAAACCTTCCAGTTTGAGTGGCTTAGTCATTACATCTGCTACTTGTTATTGTGAACTGCAATGTTGCAGCTCAACTATTTCATTTCTTGTAAGATCCCTTAGAAAGTGAAAACGTATATCAATGTGCTTGCTTCTTCCACGCATAACTGGATTCCTTGATAATTTTATGGTAGAACTATTATCATAGTATATAATCATAGGACTTGTTTGATTTCTTCCTATTGCCTCATGTATCTATTTGAGCCATGCAGCTTGATATGAGCTTGCTGCTGCAGCTATAAATTCAGCTTCAGTTGCTGATAAACTCACCGTCGGTTGCTTCTTCAAACTCTATGAGATAGTAGCCTTACTCATCATGAATATATAGCCTGATGTACTTTTTCTGTGTTCAACGTCATTGGCATAGTCACTATATGTATATCCAATTAGATATTTTCCTTTATTTCTCTGATAGAACAATCCAAATTCATATGTTCCTTTAAGATAGTGTATAATTCACTTTACTGCTTGAAAATGGAACTCCTTTGGATTTTCCATGAATCGACTTACTTGACCCACACTATACATGATGTCTGGCTGCGTAGTAGTTGCATACATTAGACTCCCGACCATTTACTTGTAGAGTGTCTTGTCTACTTCTTTTCCATCTTCATCCTTGCTTAGTTTACTTCCTGGAACCATTGGATTTTGAACTGGTATTGAGTTGCTCATTCTGAATCTCTGTAAAAGAGCTGTCATGTACTTCTTTTGACACAAAAAAATACCATCAGCTTTTTGAGTTGCTTCAAGATCGAGAAAGAATTTCACTTTTCCTATGTCAGTCATAGCAAATTCTAACTTCATGGACCTCTTGAACTCCATCATCATTTCATCATCATTCCCTGTATAAATCAAATCATCCACATACAAGCTCACTACCAAAATACTCTTCTTCTCCATATTAATGAATAAGGTGGGTTCATGCTCACATTTTTCAAATCCCTAGCTAAGAAATATCCTTCAAAGTGACTGTACCAAGCTCGAGGGGCCTGTTTTAAGCCATATAGAGCATGTTTCAGCTTGTAGACCTTTTCTTCATCCCCGTTTTTCTTGAATTCTTGTGGTTGTTCGACGAAAATATCTTTAGTTAATTAACCATGTAAAAAGGAACATTTTACATCTAATTGGTAGATGGACCATCCATGATGAGCAGATATGGCAATGACTAATAGAATAGTCTCCATTGCAGCTATATGAGCCAGCACTTCCGTGTAATCTACACCATATTCTTGAGTATATCCTCGAACCACCAATCGAGCTTTATACTTACTGACATCTCCATTTTCATCACGCATAGTTTTGAAGATCCACTTGACCCTAATATTCTTAGCACCACTTGGAAGCTCAGTTAAATCCCATGTTCCATTTCTTTCTATAGCTTCAATATCTTCTTCCATGGCTCTCCTTTAAATTGTATTCTTTTCAGCTTCTTCAAAGTGAATAGGTTCATCTTCTCCACTAACAGTGAGGTGTGATTTAAAATCATCATCAGATAGCCCTTCACTCGTTACATAATCTTACATCCAAGGAGGTTGAGTATGTTGCCTTTTTGGAAGTTGTTGTTCTAGAGCTTCTTTTTGCTACACAACTTCATCTTATTGTGCATAATCTTCATCAACATCTTCTTTTATTTCCTCCTCCTGATCATCATCCGCTTCAGCATTACTTTCATTATCATTCCAATCCAATTCGGATTGAAATGAGCTTGTATATTCTTCACCCCAATTCTAACAACTGCTCTCTTCAAATACAACATCTCGACTAATAATTATCTTTCTATTAATATAGAGTCGATATGCTTTTAATTCTTCATTGATTCTTAATAAAACGCAAGTGACGTTGTGTTGATCTAATTTAGTTCGAGTGTTATCGCCTAAATGTACATGAGCTATACATCTAAAGACTTTGAAATATCCAACAGAAGGTTTTTCCCCACTCCAAACTTCCTCTGGCGTTTTGTTTTGCATTGCTAGTGTCAGACTTCTATTGTGAACATATACTGCCTAATTAATAGCTTCTGATCAGAAACTTTTTAGGATACCTTTTATGATTATCATGCTTCGAACCATATTCATAATGGTACGATTCTTTTGCTTAACAACGCCATTTTACTGTGGTGAATACAGAGCAGTAAGCTGTCTTCTTATCCCATTTTAAACACAAAAATTTGAGAATTCTGATGAAGTGAATTCGCCTCCAAGATCTTTTCAGAGACCCTTAATTTTTAATTCTGCTTCACATTCAGCCTTGGCTTTAAATTCCTTGAAGAATTTAAATGCTTTCGATTTTTCATGTAGAAAATAAATCCATGTCCTCCGATTACAATCGTCTATAAAAGTAATGAAGTAACTCTTATTGTTATTGGAAATTGGTTGAATAGGATCACATAAATCAGAATGAACCAATTGCAGTGGTTGCTCATCTCTCCACAAACTCTTCTTAGGAAAGGGATCTCGTTGTTGCTTCCCATTCAAACATTCCTTACACACCCTTAATGGTTTTATCAGCTGCGGTAGCCCAAATACCTTCTCCTTCTACTGCAGGGTGTTGAGTCCCTTGAAATTCAAATGACCATAATGGCAATGCCATAATCGACCAATATCTTCAGTTTTTGTATTGAAATAGGTTGTACCATTTAGTAGGGACACTGCTGGAATTTTGAACATGCTATTGGAGGACATCACTGATTTCATGATAACACCTTTCTCAGGATGATAAATCTTGTAGCTGTTGTGTTGAATAAGCACAGCTAGACCTTTCTCTTGAAGCAGTCCAACACTTAACAAATTATTTTTCAATTTAGGTACATAAAATACTTCAGTTATTACCTATATTTGATTGTTAATCTGTAGTCGAACATTCCCTTTTCCTTTTACCACCAAGATTGCATTGTTTCATAGCTTCACATTATCAGTAAATTGCTCATTGAAGTCTACAAAAATAGTCTTTTCTATTACACATATGATTGTTGCAACCCGAGTCTAAGAACCAATCGTCACTCTTAAGCTGTTCATCTCCAACCCAAGTCATGAGCAACATTTCTTCAGAAATCTCTGTATGGTTGCTTTCCTTACTCTGACATTCCTACTAGAAGTGCCATAGTTTATGGCAATTGAAGCACTCAACAGTGGATTTGTCAAAGTTTGCCCTTCCTCGTCCTTGACCTCTTCCTTGGTAGCCACCATAACCTCGTCCTCAATTAGAAGATTCCCCGTACGTCACCTTCAAGGCTTGTTCCTCTTCTGGGCTAATCATCCTTTGCTCATGCATTAGAAAACTACTTTGCAATGCATCTATAGACAGGTTGCTAGTGTCTTGTGCCTCCTCAATAGAATAGATCACATAATTGAATTTAAAATCCATAGATCACAATATCTTTTCCACTTCTCTATGTCACTTTTGTGTTCGCCGTTAGCTTTTATCTCGTTTTCAATCGTAAGTGTACGTGTGAAGTAATCATTCACTGTCTCTCTAGCCTTCATGTGGAGTGTCTTAAACTCCTTCCTTGATGCCTGCAATTGAGCTCGCTTAACCCGTGTCGAACGTTGGTATTTCTTCTTCACAGAGTCCCATATGTCCTTGGGATGTATCCTTCTTGAGAATTGTCTCGAGAATGGATCGATCTAAAGCTTGGAAAAGATAATTCTTTGCCTTCAAATCCTTAAGTTTCTGTTCGTTAATATGACACTGCTGCGCCTCAGTAAGTGTTGTTCCAACAAGTGCAGCCAGAATTCCAGTTTCCACCAAACTCCAATAACCTTTTGAACATAGAAAATTCTCCACTAACATTGCCCAATGATCATACTGACCATCGAACTTAGGAATTGAAGGTTGCACGTACATATTTTCTGTTGCTATCACTCACTTTCTCTAGTGTTTAGCTAGTTGCAGCTATGCTTTCCCAAGCCTATGATGGGCTTTGATACCAGAATGTTATAAAAGAATGTCAGTTGCTAAAGTAATTGATGAAAGAACAGCCTTAACTTTATTCATGTGCTTAACCAATATAAATAGTCGAAGTTACAAAATAAAATATCTGAAAGATAACAAACTCAATCCAAACTACTTGGTGATTTCTAGCAACTACCTAATAAGAAATAAGGAAACATAACTCTAGTAAAACCTTATTCAAAGCTAACATCCTTCGGTATTCTATTAATAGTTGGAGAATTATTTAAACATATTTAATAAAGACCTTAAACACCTAAATTTTTTTGAAGAATTCATTATCATAACTTGAGAGATGCTA
Source organism: Pinacopodium congolense (assembly GCA_028565735.1). NCBI lineage: Eukaryota > Viridiplantae > Streptophyta > Magnoliopsida > Malpighiales > Erythroxylaceae > Pinacopodium > Pinacopodium congolense. Next base: position 5,686 of record JAOXYD010067744.1, on the reverse strand, counting down.
AACATTATGAAAAAAAAATCAAATTCTATAAAATTTCTGAAAGTTCCCTTTCAAAATTAAAAAAAGATCTATATGTCATATTAAGATTTTCTCTTGATTAGTTTGTTTTTGTAAAGGATAGATTTTTTCAGGAAATGACTAGGTTGGAACGACTTCAGGCTTATATAAAGACAAAATCATGTTGCAAGTTCAAAGAAATCCAGCATAGATTCCCATGTTCTCCATGTGTCACGAAGTTCAGGATCATATACTTTTGGGTGAAGATTTTTTTTTTCTTGTTATTTTTTCATCAGAAGCTTAGTTGAATCGGATTTACGAGTTATGATATTATGAGTATCTATACTCGTTTTTTCTGATTAATCTAAGTGCACAACAATGTTCTTATTATTATCTATTACTCTTTTTTTATTAATTTAAGTCCCTAAGGTTAGAAATCAAAAGCTTTTAAGAAAATCCTGAACTTCAAACAGTAGCCCATGGGTCCTTGAACACTCGTGGACACGCAACTGCGCACTTCGGATTCTGGAGCATAATTTCTGCTGGGACATAACTAGATGGCCGGCAATTTACAGTCATGGTCATATTAAATAAAATAATATTATTATATTATTATTATATTATTTATATCGGCCTGCAGTTCATAGAAGGGACTGCTGGCCGTATAGTTAAATGCTTTCTGCTGCAAGAATTGGGCTTTCAAGGAGCTCTAAGTTGCCTCCTGGATAGACAATCTTGACCACGAGACAAAATCATGTGTCACGAAGTTTCGGATCATATGGAAGCTAACTTCCATTTAGACTTAACGACAAAGGCCTGGTATTTGACTCTTAAGAGCCCCTATTTGACCACGGAAATCAAAACATAATTAATTATTGAGATATTACCGAATATTTTTTTTGGATTGTAAAACCAATGAACCATATCTTAATTAACTATTGAGACATTGTCAAATCAAAATTATGGTCTAATGAATCATATTTAAGAGACAAAGTTCATCACCTGCTAATACAATAACAAACATGAGGCGCTACAATGAAACATTATTAATTTTTATTAATCATTATGGAAGCCATAAGTTGGTCATATTTTTTATTGATTTCTTCTTAATAACCTCATGTTGGTCATATTTGTGATTAATTTCTTTTTAATAACCTCATGTAATTCAAATGCTCCGATATACATTGTGAGAAACAAGCTTGAATAGACCTATATTTAAATCATAAGTTGGAGTGTCTACGGAAATATGAACCAAAACTTGAATGGTGAAGCTTATGCTATCATATCATAAACAAGGCTATATTTAGTTTCGTTTTAGTTTTTGATTTTGATTTCTTGTTTTTTAAAATATAAAAATTAATAAAAAAATATATTAATATAACATATAAATCGGAAAAAAAAACAATAATCAATACAAAATACAATAACTACAATAAAAAATTACAACTCACAACCCAATTAAACATCCCCAATAGAAATATCTTTTTCATTCTCTTTTTTCTCTTTTTTTTAAACAAAACTTTAGTAACATATACTTTTTTCAATATTTATTGAATGAATTGTTTAAAAATTGCAATAATTTTTATCTACATGCTTTAAGTTAAACAATAAATTCATATAAATTCATATAAGGGATTGCGATGAAAATTTAACTTTATAGTATTTAAAAATGGTTTTGAAGTCTTAACCTCCACTAAGTTAACGCTATTTAATTACGTTCAGCTAAAAACTTTACAGCAAAGCAAACATATAGTGCCTTATCTTTGTTATTGTATTAGCTGGAGATGAACTGCCCATGTCTCTTAGATATGATCCAATAGCTCTACGATCTAATTAAATAAAACACAATTTTGATTCGACAATGTTTACTTAGTTAATTAAGATGTGCTTCATTAACTCTACAATATAATAAAATTAAAAAAATGTGATTTGTTAATATCTCAGTAATTAATTATGTTTTAAATTCCAAGATCCTTAGATAAATTAATGAGACTTCTTATATAGTGGCTCTAAAAGTCCTTATTTTCTTCTTTGAAGGCAAAATCAGGCACTAGCTGTGGTATTGATTGTAGTTTTTAGTTGTGATTGTTATATTGATTTTTGTGTGTTTTTTTTTTGTATTGTATTAGTGTGCTATTTTTTTTGAAATTTTATACGGTTTTTTTTTAAATTTTTGTGTAAAAAAAATTAAAAAAAACTTAACAGGCCTAAGATAATGCTCATCATCTTTACATAATCCACACTAAGATAGACTAACTTGAATTAAATACCAAATTAGTATATCGTTTTTTGTGAAGATTTTTCCTTGTTATATTTACATGAAAAGCTTACTTGAATCAAATTGTCTAATTATGATTGATAGTATATTCTACAGTGTTCTAATTATGAGAATCTATATTCATTTTTTTATTAATCCTCAACTATGTCTTATTATGAGTATCCGTACTCATTTTGTCTAAATGGAAGTTGGCTACTATATGATCCTAAAGTCGATGACTTCTAACACATAATTAGCGTTTTAATACTCTACTAAATCCAGCTTATATTTATTTAAGTCGGTAAATGTTAAGATAACACTCATCATCTTTACATAGTCCACACTAAAATTCAGTGACTTGAATTAAATGCCAAATTAGTATATACTTTTTTGTTAAGATTTTTCCTTGTTATATTTACATGAAAAGCTTAGTTGAATCGGATTTTCTAATTATGATCGATAGTATATTCACCAGTGTTCTTGTTATGAGTATCTGTATTCATTTTTTTTATTAATCCTCAACTATGTTCTTATTATGAGTTTCTGTACTCAATTTTGTGATTAATTTAGGTCCCTACGGATTGAACATATATACGTCAAAATCATAAGATTTTAAGAAAAGCCTGAACTCCAAATCCATAAAAGTATAATGTTAGCTTCAGATTTGAGGCAAGAACACCAATTTTGATTAATGCAAGGGACACTAATCATGGCTTAAAAGCTTATATCTATGTCAAAAAACCTGAAAATGGACTGTTAAGGAAATGAAAATCATAATCACCGGAGTAAAGGATAATCAGAGAATTCCACCTTACCATTTGTTATTTTTTTCCTCTCTTTTGGTTCTTGGAGATCCTTTATTGATAAGGTTTCTAAAACTTTACACAGTTCCAGGAACAATATTGAACCCTAAAAATTACTTATTTCCGTAGAATACTCTTTCAGGGTAAGATAGTTGCTAATAGATTCATTCTTCATGTATGCGCTCTAGCCTTGGTTGCCAAGGATCATGTGATGATCCTCTAGTGTTTCGCTTCCTCTTCCTCAGTAGTTCTCTGGTCTCTGAACAACTCGCTGGGCCGCTTGGCGAACTCGTTGACTCGTTTGCATCATCAATACAGGGTTTAGTTTTCACGAACATGAAGCAGTTATCGTCGAGTAGGCTTCCATTACTTTTCCTTCCGTTCTTAGTTGATATAGACCAGCAATCGGAAGAGACTTCATCGTCGCTTTCCTCTTCGTCATCGGTCTTATTCATCAACGAGTAGCCGAAATTTGGAGAGGCAACGTACCTGGAGGAGTGTCGCCGGAGTTTTCTAATGCTACTTAATGGCACAACGTAGAACTTCTGGCCAGGCATTAGCATGGTGTCTGGTGAAACAATAGCTCGTGTGTCCTTGAACACTCGCCGATATGCCACAGCGCACTTTGGGTTCTGAAGCATGATTTCTGCTGCAAGAATCGGGCTTTCATGGAGCTCTATGTTGCCTGCTGGATAAACGATCTTGACAACCATGTTGTCGAAGCTGTTAGAGCAAAAACAATCTGATATTCCCATTATGGGAAAGAGAGAAATAGGGAGTTTTGTGGCTTCAAAACTTACAAGGCTTTCTACCTTATATCGTTCTTGGTCTCAGGATTCTCGTCTTATCCGATTCATTGGTGATATCATGGCAGCTAAACAGACATTCAGGCGTTAAAAAATTGGCATTAGTTAGATTATATTACTCTTGACATGATTAACCAAAAAACATAATTTTTTACCCGGAGATTCCATTCTACACTTTATGGTAATATAAAAACATCTTGAGCTGTAAATTTTATCTTAATAAAGGTGCTTAGATTCAGTCCCTGACCTGTTTCGATGTCCTCCTCTAGAATTTAGATGGAATCTATGTTGGATTAATATTCCTTTGAAGTTGCGATGCAATTTTGTCTTTATGTTTGAAGCCGTCGCATCTTGCTATATCAGCCTATTCTTTGCCAGAAAAAGCACAGCCACATCTCCTTATTTCAATCCGTTACAAAAGCAAACTAATCAAAACGAGAATCTCAATATGAAATACAAATTTTTTCTCTAATTTGAAAGGGTACTTTTAGAAAATCTATAGCCCTTAAATTTTGTTGTAATTTCTAGCATTTTTCAAGTTGAGTTAGAAAATTCTTCAACAATTTCTAGTGAAATATTGGATTTAAAATTTTATTAAAAATATTGAAAATACTAAAGTTTAAAAGAGAGTTAAGTTTTCTAACATTAATTAATTTGAATTAGTTCTAAATTTATTAATTTATAATCACTACAACCAAAAGAACTTTGGACAACAAAAAATTATAATAGTTTGAAAAAATATTATTAAAATTTTGTATAATACAATAATTTTAAAAGTGATATATGTAATAATTTAAAAAAGCAACGACAGTATTAATGCAACGATAATCGTTAATGGTTGCAATTTTTTTGACCAACAACAGTACTTGATTTGTTATACACACTGAATTAGAATCACAATTAAAAATGAAAACTAGTTGCATGTGAATTGCCATATGCGTCACATTCTTTACTTCCTATTCTCCGTGTCCAAACCTTGTCCTTATCCAAATAGATTGACCCTTCAAGTGACCATGGATCTCTATCAGTTGAGTACTACAAGGAACTTTGTACATACATAGTTCCATAACTGGCGTTACGGAAATCGGTACAAATAAACGAAAATTGGTTGATTTGTACTGAATTAACCCAAAGTTGGCATGGTTAAGAGTCCGCCGGGTCGAGCCATTATTCTGGTTTATAATTTTCAAAATTTTCAGATATTAAAGTATAAATTGCTAAAATTAATACCTTTATTCAATACACCCAACAACCAAGATCCATTTTATTTAGAGTATTAAAAATATATCTTTAAAACTTGTGTTTTGATCTTATAGTCTGTCTATTTTTTACCTGCAAAAAAAGAACAAAAAGACAGCAAAACAGCATAAACAACCGCAAAGACACACACAAAGCAACACAATACAAGACCTAATGGTAGGAGACCCACTCAGTTTTTTAACTCTGACTAAACATACCTTAGACTTTATCCTTTTATATGGATGGGTATGTGACTGCAGTTTAATGGACCAACTATAGTAATTGAACTACTACCATATGCCTCAATGCAAGTAACATATATTAACCATCTCATTATGGTTATTAAATATACATTAGGCAATCAATTAATGGTTATATATATGAAATTAATGTTGTGATTATATTTAGTCCATATAATTTCTAACATTCTCCCACTTGGACAATATAACCAACCACCATATCAATCTCCATAATCCAAAACAGTCAAATAAATTACATGCAATAATACCTTTTTCTTTCCTTTTTACTTCTTCCATCACTATTTCATCATTTTGTTCATTTTTTTTCATCATCCTTCTTTTCTA
>JAOXYD010067723.1:0-39745 GCA_028565735.1 Pinacopodium congolense | reverse complement strand
GTGTTCTCTAGATAATTGTAATCCGATTGACCTAGTACTTACATCCTATAAAATTCCTCGTGGGATTGATACTCGGACTCTTAAATATACTCAACTTTATTACTTGATTCGACCGGTATGCTTCCCGAATTTGTTCTTAAATTAAATTATTAAATTGTGTATAAAAGATAGATTAATTTGAGCTAATTTTGTATGTGGCCAACCGCAATCAGGACACAACATCTCTTTCACATATTTATGTATCAATTCAAATGATATGATTCACTCTTATATCCCATATATACATGAATGTAATTATAGAAGAATACTTCACACACATTTAAGGCCTTATGTTTATCATACTTTACACACATTCAAGGCCTTATGCTTATCATATGAGAAGTTTCAATGATGTAAGATTTAAGAATGCATATGGACACAAATACAAGGCTCATTGACATCATCATCTGACTTGACATTTTTATGGTAAATTTAGACATGTGAAAATTTTTATTTTTTTAAGCAAAGATGATAGAACCAATCTTCTAAAACATGCATGAGAAAGGATTAAGTATTAACCTCTAAGGACCTAAGTTAATATGGGTACTTAAAATACACCGATATTTATAGGTTAAACATCAAGTGGATATCAAGTGAGGAAGTAACAAGGGCATCTCCTTAGTATCCAATAATTTATGGCAAAGGGAATCTTTAAAACATGGAAAATATTATCTCTTATAAGCTAATCAAGTAAATATATTGTTGAACTAAGTGAAGATTGTAAAATAAGGTACTTACTTGATTTGAAATTTTAGAAGAGAATTGTGTACATATATGTATGGGAAGTAACCTCTTGAATTGTTTCAGTGATACTTGAATGTCATTAATGATGTTTGGATCTTTTCTATACCTTTATCATCCCATTGTCACTACATGGATTAAATGGAGTGATAGTTACATAATGCATAGATAAAGGAGGAGAGAATGATGTTATTAAAAGTAATAATTTATATGATATATTTATTAAAAAATGATAAATTTTGCAAGATTATGAGAAAATTGTAAATCATGCAAAATTGTATGAATATACTTTTTGGATGTTTTTTTTAGAGAGTTTAGTGCCTTTAGATGCTTTGTATAGGGGAAGCACTTAGATGTATTATGTACTTTGGAAACTTTATGATCTTTTGTATTTAAAGGTTTAATATTAGACATCCTTTAAAATCTTTGATTTTATATAGGATATTCATACATTTTTTTCTTGTTGACTTCTCCTCATTGAATTCTTCAGTTTATAATGGTATCATGTATATTTAATGTTAGATATTGGATGAAATTTGAGTGATTAAATTTCCTTCATGTGTCATCAATTCTTTAGATGTTTGTCTATACTCTTTTTAATATTGACACAAAGGGGAAGAGAAAATGTGATATTGAATTTTTCTTTAGAAGGGGTCATTTTTTAGTTGTTTATAAGTTGTTTTGTTTATGATGCATGAGTTTAGGGGAAGTGGATGGACTTATAAGGAGTTTTTGAATTTTAATGAAATTTGAATATTTGAGTTCTTAGTGAGTCATTATGACGAGTATATGATATTTGATATTATGATTGCTATTTTTGATATTATACAAAGTATTGGAATAATGTGACTTTTTAAAGTATGTGAATTGAAAATCTCTTATTTAAATTTTTTTTAAATAACCTTTTGATAATTCTAAAAAGGGAGAAAAATTGTGTGATAGTAGATAAAGAGGCAGTGAAATGATTTATGTTGTATTTGATTTGCATTTTATATTTTTTAATATTACATGGTTTTTTTCATCATAAAAAAGCAGATATTATTGAACTAAAGGAGATTCTAATCTATATTTTTATGATGAAAAAACATATTTGCTACCAATGATTCATTTGTATTGAAAGCTCTTTAAAACAAAAGGAAGATAATGTGCAAGAATATTAGTTAGAGCCAAAGGAATTTTGTTTAAAGTCAAGAGGATTTCCATCATAAGCCAAAATGATTTTCATCTTGAAGTATAAATCAAATAAAAGATGAAGATGACGAGTAAATGAAGTATGAGATGAAAATAAAGTTTTCTAAGGTTGAATAGGTTTATATTTATAATTTTTATTAATTCATGACTATAAGGAATATGCTTTTGAAATTTTTTTAAGTAATCCTTTTAATGCATTAAAATCTTTTAGGAACTTGTTTGAAGTGTGTATTATTGGTTATATTATAAAGTCTCAAAAGTGTTAAAAAAACAATTCCTAGAGAGACTAGTTGACCAATGTGAGTATTAAAATTGTTAAAAACTAGTTTATGAAGAGACTAGTCAACGAGTGGTAGGGTTAGTGGGTGATTAATAGGTGATTTTTATAGGTACTAGTTAACTAACAATGTTGACTATTTAACTATTGAACATTGTTTCCAGCATGACTAGTCAATTAGTAGTCTTGAATGGTCTACTAATGAACGTAAAATCTATATATAATCGCTATTTTACAACAAAAATTATGTATTAAATGGAAATTAACGTTTTCTAAAGGTAATAAGAGATTATTTTGATATTTTTACATTACAAATAGGTAGGTTTATAGTGTTTATGCATCATATTAAATCAAGTGAGTTTAGTGAATTAAAGAGAATTGAGTTCATCAAATTGGGATATTTCTTAGTGTGTTCTTGAAGTGTTCTTTATGCATTCATTTTATGGTCATAAATAACCTTTTTAAAGCATTTTAGTTAATCAAGTAAGATCTTTTCTAGTGTATTTGGGTTGTTAAGTTTATTTAAATTATTGTATAATGGTTGGTCTTCACTCACGATGAAGATAATTGGCAAAAGTTTAGTCTTCACTCGTAAAGAAGATTGAGTTAGTAAATTTTCCAATTAGTGATTAAAGAATAGATGTAGATGTAGGTTGTGCATTGAATCACCATCAAATTCAATTTTCCTTTTTCTTCCTTATTGCTTTACAATTTTATTTTAATTTAAGTTATATTGTTATATTGATTCAATATATTACACTTTCGTGCATTAACAGAGCTTTTTTTATATAGGAAAAAAGACTTTAAAATTTTAGAATAACCTGATTTATCCCGTGTTATGTAGGATCAACAATTTTAAACCTATTATATAAAATATATTTTAATTACGCATTAAATTCTAAAATCATTAACACTCACTCTTACATGAAATCTTGCTAATGAATTTAAATGGAACCATAGAAGATAATTTATATTGGGGCATAACTGTAGTGATGTAAATATTATTGGCATAATATTATATGATGTAAAACTTCTCCTTGTGCAATTCCAAACCATTATGAAATTTAAGTCTGGAAAAATTTTACTAGAGAATTTCTTTCCTTATAAATAAACAAGAAAATTTAAGTAAAACTCACCATATCGATCTTATTAAAATTTTTCAGCATTGTCAAGGCCTTTGAACTTTTCAAAAATTTAAGTCAATATTTCATCTAATAAATATGATTATATCATATAATGTCATCACTAAATTTAATGAAGTACAAGCATTCATCCTTTTATAATTTGTTATTAGATTCCATTTACCAAATGGACAAGATTTATCAATTCAATACTATAATTTTATAAAGGTTATGTTAGCACTAAATGACACATAAGAAGGGATTAAATAAGTGTTCTATAAAGTTCTAAACTTAAACTAATTTCTCTAATGTATGAAATCTTTAATCACAATTCAACCTAAATGATAATGTTGATGCTAATATATATTAATGAGGTTTAAATTCAATAATAAACGCAATATTGCATAAAGTAAAAAGATTAGGGATAGAAATTACAAACCAGTTCTTATAGTGATTCGGCTACAATCTTTAGCCTACATCTATTCTTCAACTACTTGTTGAAAATTTCACTATAAATAATGTTCTTTGAATGAAGAGAAACCCTTATAAATAATCTTCTTATGAGGTGAAGAGTTACCTTATAAAATCTTCATTTAGGGTGAAGAATAACCCACAACAATCTCACTTTATAAAGGTAAAGGGTAACCTAATAAAATTCTAATTTAGTGTGGAGTAACCCTTTGACAATTTCAAAATCAACCTCAATAATTAAGTTCCAACTCAAGCATACACTATCTTAATATTTTGATTGATCAAAATAATTCTCAAGGAGCTCATGGTGCAATGAATGCAATTAAATTAATTCATGAAACTTCATACTCTCTCAAGCTCATTCAAGGCTCTTAAAACCTTAATTTAATTAACAAAACTTTCTTTCAAATCACCAATCCTTTAAAACCTTCTTCAACATGATAAAGAACATGTATGTATACTCAAAAGATAGTTATAAGGTTAATATAACCATTACTTTAATAAGTTCTTATTTGTTAAATATTTTATATTTGTCTTAAAAGTTTCAAACTTTATAATTAAGTTTAGCTTTATTAAATTATTTTCTCTTTAATCATTTTTACGATCAACTAGATTCTTATATATATATATATATATATATATACATATATATTGGAAATAAGTATGAATTATAATATTAAATTGTATTTATGATTAAGTAAATTACCTTTATTTTATCTTTCATTTTCTAATTAAATAATTTTTATCCATAAACTAGGGTTGATGTTTATAATATCGCATCATAACTACCCAAATATTAAAAATTTTAAAGTGGTTTTGACTAATCTTTCCATGTATGAATGTTTCTTATAATTAGATCCTTTTATCATATAAGGTTCTGATTAAACATAGAATATAAAATTAATATTTATTCTATTTGTGTCTGATGTTATTCCTTCTCTACAATTAGTAATTGATTCTTTTAATGAAATTTAAAAAATATTTTCAAAGTGATACTCTACCTGAAACAATGAATTTTTAAATCAATACTAATAGAAAAAGATTAAACATTCTTCCTAATATTTATCTCTCCATTACCTTCCTGTAGTTCATGTTATATCCATTTACTACCAAACGACTTATTCTTGACTAGAAAAGGTTGTAGGTAGTATCATAATATAGCAATTATTATGAGATAGTTAGATCCTTGATCAAAATTGACACCTTTTGTATGCGTAATGGCTCTAATATTCCAGAATACATTCCTTTTTGAATAATTTAAGGAGCTAAATTAAGTTCATTAAAGAAAATTTTTTATCCAAATTATTATTTTCACTAAATGAAAATAATGTATTATGGTTTGATTAAAAATTCATATTCCATTAATTCCTTTCTAACTTTAAATAATATTATTCCAATTAAAATATACCTTAACTAGGACTTACTATGTTCTTGACTAGCTAAAGTTAAAGTCCTTATGACTTTGAACTCAAATATTAACTCATATGTAAAGAAATGGATTTCTTTAATACTTCATAACTACTAAAAATATCAAATCCTAAACACCTTTAGCACATTATTTATATACTTGGATTAAAATAGATAAGTAAATTTTGTATTTACATTTAGATATTTTTATTTTCATAAAAGATGTTACTTTTTCACATCCAATTGAGAATTATTCTTAAACTATCATATCATCAATAATTAAAAATATGAATTATTGTTCTCTATGAGCAGTATATTATTAAATACTTCCACTAAGGAGTACAATTATATTGTCACTAATATTCATATAGACATGATAATTCCTAATCATCTTTAAAATAATTTTTTTTGAATTCATCATAAAAGTGAAAATTTTAATGTCTCTTAACCATTTGATTTCCGTCAAATGTATTAAATTAAGGCCTGAGTTCCATTTGGACATATTGTAAGAGATTTGAACCATTTCAAAATTTATCTTACTCCCACTACTCATTTTGAGAACTATTAATTTTATAAATATTCATTAAATCATTTTTTCAATATGTTTTGTAAGATTATATCCAATCGTTTAGATATCTTATAACTTCCTACTATCCAATATAATTTTTATTGAAATAAGGGAGGTTATAATTTATATTTAGATGATGATAAAAACACATTTGTTACTAATGATTTATCTATGTTGAAAGCTTTTTAAAAGGATAGAAAGATGATGTACATTATTATAAGTTGGAGCCAAAGAGATATGCATCTAGAGTTAAAAGGACTTGCATCTTGAAGTATAGATCAAATGAAAGACGAAGATAAAGAGCAAATGAAGTATGAGATAAAGATCAAGTTTGCTAAGGTTAAATAGGTTTATATTTATAATCTTTATTATAAATCTTATGTTGGTCTTCATAATGTGATTAAGGGTTCAAATCTTGCATTTGTATTCATGTTTAGAAAATTTTATATAGAATTCATAATCAAGAGGAATATATTTTTGGAAAAATTTTAAAATAAATTAAAATATTTTGAGACCTTGGTTAAAATGTGTGAGTTAATATTTACTGAAAAGAAATGTTTGGACATGTTCTTGAGAAGCTTAGTTATGTTAGAAAGTATTTAAAATGTTAAAAACTTGTTTCTAGAGAAACTAATCCACTAATGATAGAGTGATTAGTCGACTAGTAGGTGATTTCTATAAGTATGTATGGACTAATACTAAGGATTGGTCAACTAATAAACAATTATTATAGCTTGATTCATCGATCAATAGCCTTAAATGATCAATTAACAGGCAGGAAATCCGCATGCAATGATTAGCTTCTAATAAGAAAATGTGTATTAAATAGTAATTAATGTTCTCCAATAGTAACAAATGGCTATTTGAAGGTTTCTACACTATAAATAAGTGTGGTTTAAAGTGTGACTATGAATTAGATTAAATTAAGTGAATTTTAGTGAATAAAAAAATCAGTAAGTTGATCAAATTGAGTAGTTTTTTAGTGTATTCTTAAAGTGTTTTTTATGCATTTATTTTAAAGTTGTAGAGAGCCCTTTCTAAATATTTTTAATTAATTAACTGAGATATTTTTAATGTATTTTAGGAGGAACCAACAAAGTTATCTCCTTAATATTCAATAAGTTGTAGTGAAGGGTATCTTCAATAATTAAAAAAATAGTATCTCTCATGATCTAATCAAGTAAGTACATTGTTAAACTAAGCAAAAAGAGTAAATAAGTCATGTACTTAAATGCAAGGGGAGTGGTATCTTAAATTGTTCTAATGATGCTTGAATGCTATTAATGATATTTAAATCTCTTTTATGCCTTTATTATCCCATTGTCATTATATAGATTAAGGGGAAGTGATAGTTATATGATGCATAGATAAAAGGAGGAGAGAATGATGTTATTAAAAGTTATAATTTACAATATGCATTAATAAAAAAGGATAAATTTTTGCACAGTTATAAAAAAATTGAAAATCATGAAAAATTATGTGAGAATATGCTTTTCAAATGTTATTGTTTAGAGAGAGAGCTTAGTGCCTTTAGATGCTTTGTATAAGAAAAGCATTTAGATGCATTATATATTTTGGATACCTTATGATCTTTCGTATTTAGAGGTTTGATATTATATATCCTTTTGCATCTTTGATTTTATATTGGATATTTGACACATTTTATGGCATAGACTTCTCCTTATTACTCTAGTTTATAATGATATCTTGTATATTTAATGTTGAATGCTAGATAACATTTGAATTTCAATGATGACATGTAAATTATGTTTAAATATCCTTCATGCTTCATTACTCCTTTTGATATTTATATATACTCTTTTTAATATTGACAAAAAGGAGAGGAAATGTGATATTAATTGCTTTTCTTTAGAACGAGTCATTTTTTAGTGTTATGAATTGTTTTGTTTAGGACCCATGAATTTAGGAGGAGTGCATGAATTATGAGGAGCTTTAAATTTGGATGAATTTTGAGTATTTAAGTTCTTGATGAGTTATAATTATGGGTATATGATTTTTGATTTTATGATTGTTCTTGATATTATATAAAAAGGGAGAAAATTTGAATACTAGTGAAACTATATGACATTTTGAGTATGTAAATTGAAAATCATTTTTTAGAGTTCTTAAATAACCTTTTGATGATTCCAAAAAGGGATAGAAATCGTGTGATATTAGATAAAAAGGAAGCAAAATTATTTTCATTGTATTTGATTTGCATTTTATATTTTTATAATATTACATGGTTTTATCATCATCAAAAAAGGGATATTGTTAAACTAAAGGAAGTTTTATTCTACATTTTGATGATAACAAAACACATTTTTTACTAATGATTTATTCTTGTTGAAAGCTGTTTGAAAAGATAGGAAGATGATGCACAAGAATATAAGTTAGAGTCAAAGGCTTTTGCGTAGAGCCAAAGGAATTTGCATCTTAAGCCAAAATGATTTGCATCTAAATAAAAGATGAAAATGAAGAGCAAATGAAGTATGAGATGAAGTTCAAGTTTGCAAAGGTTAAATAGATTTATATTTATCATTGTTGTTGTAAATCTTATCTTGGTCTTTGTCATATGTTTAAGGGATTAAATCATGCATATGGGTTTATATTTAGGGTTTTTATATATAGGATCCATAATCATGAGGAATATGCTTTGAAAAAGTTTTAAAATAATTCTCTTGATACATTAAAATCTTTTGGAAACTTGTTTAATGTCTATATGAGTTAAGATTTATTAAAAAGAAATGTTTGGATATCTTTTAAGGAAGTTTTAATATATTAGAAGGGGCTAAAAGTGTTAAAAGAGATTGATTGCCCAGCGAAAGTGTTAAAAGTGTTAAAAACCAGTTCTTGAAGAAACTATTTGACTAGTAGTAGGGTTAGTAGTTGATTGATCTCTATAGGCATTAAATGAGTAGTAGTGTTGACTAGTCAATTAGTGAACAGTGATTTTAGCATGATTGGTTGACCAATGATCTTGAATGGTTGACCATTGGGTGTGACATTTGCATGCAATAGTTGGTTTCTAATTGAAAAATGTTTATTAAATGGTAGTTAATGTTTTTAAAAGGTAACAAATGGTTAGTTAGAGATTTTTGCACTGTAAATAGGTGTGTTTAAAGTGTGTTTATGCACTAGATTAAATCAAGTGAATTATAATGAATCAAAAAGCATTAGCTTTATCAAATTGGTTGGTTTTTTAGTCTGTTCTTGAAGTATTTTATGTGCATTCATTTTGTGATTATAGATGGCCTTTTTAAAAAAACTTTGGTTAATAAAATGAAATATTTTTTTGGTGTATTTAAGGTTTTTAAGCTTGTATAAATTATTATATAAGGGGTAGTCTACACTTGTGAAGAAGATAGTATTAAAAATGTTGGTCTTCCCTTGTGAAGAAGATTTAATGCAATTTCAAACTAGTGGTTGGAAAGTGAACATGTGTGTGGGTTATGTATTGAAACACTATAAATTTTGGTTTGTTTTTTCTTCCCTATCTTTTTACAAGTTTATTTAATTCAAGTTATATTATTATATTGATTTAAAAAAACACACACACACACACTTTCACATTGTATTAAGAGAGGGGGTTTTTTTTCAATAAGGCAAAAAGGTTTAGAAAAATTTAGAGTCATCTAATTTATCTCACCTCCCCTCTCAAAAAGCATATAGGCCAATAATTTTAAGCTTATTAGATAATATATACTTCAGCTCAACATCAAATCTTAAAATAACTAACTCTCACTCTTATATTGAATCTCGCTATTAATTTGAAAAGAACTATAAAAGATAGGTTATGTTGAGGTATAGCTATGATGATGTAAATATACGAGGTATAATATCACATATTGTAAAATTTCTCCTCACATAATTCCAGGCTATTTGGATTTTAGTTATGGAAAAATTTTACTAAAGAATCTCTTTCCTTATAAATAACAAAGGAAATTTATGTAAAACTCACCACATTGATCATATCAAAGTTTTTCAACATTCTTAAGGCCTAATTTCTACTTAGGTTTAAAAACTGAAGGTTGTGTTAGCCCTAAATGACACCTAAAAGGAGGTAAATTAGGTGTTCCTAAATTTCTAAACTTAAAAATTAAACTGATTTTTCCAATGCATGAAATCTATAACCAAAATTTAACCTAATGATGATACTAGTATATATCAATGAGATTTAAATTCAATTAAAAACACATTATTACATAAAGTAAAGAACGTAAGGATAGAAATTGCAAAAAAAAAAAAAAGATTCGATTATAACCTTTAGCCTGCATCTACTCTCCAACTACCTGTTAGAAATTTCAATGTAAATAATTTTCTTCAAATGAAAAGGAATGCTAACAAACAATCTTTTTATAAGGTGAAGAGGATCCTTACTAAATCTTCCTTTCGAATAAAGAGTAACCTATAACTATCTTAATTTATAAAGGAAAGAATAACTAAAAAAAACTTTTACTTTAGTGTGAAGAGTTACCCTTCAACAATTACAAAATTAACCTCAACAATGTGAAGAGTAACCCTTTAACAATTTCAAAATCAACCTCAACAATCAAGTTCTAACTCAAGCATACACTAACTCAATATCTTGATTGATTAAAACAATGGCCAAGGGGCTCATACAAACATAATGAATGCAATTAAATGCATTAATAAAACTTCACACACTCTCAAGCTCATTCAAAGCTCTTACAGCTTTAATTCAATCCATAAAACTTCCTTTGAAATCACTAAGCCTTTAAAATCTTCATCAACATGATAAAAAAAACATGTATTTATACTAAAAAATTAGTTACAAAAATAATCTAATTTTTATTCTATCTTATAAAATTGTTAGACACTAAAAACTAGTCATTATTGCACTCTGATAGATACTAAAAAAGTGATGTTTAACCTAACATTTTGGTTCTATACAAAACTTACAAAATGCTAAAATCAGTGCTCACAAGTCAACTATTCCTTAGCACTAGTTGACTCGTACCTACAAAATCACATATTGGTCAACTACAAGCCTGAACTGATTGACAATCACTTTTAAAACCAACTTTTAACAGTTTCAAATATTTTTAAACACCCAAAGCAATTTCCTTTCATAATAACTTGACTCAATTGAATAACAAAAGTTTTCCAAAATATTTTTACATACCAAAATCTTTCAATTAAACTCAAAAACAAAATATTTCTTGGCCTATGAAAATTTATGCATTTTTTTCAATTTTCAAAACTTTTGAACTTTTTAAAGTTTTCTAAACTTCACAAAATTACTTTTCTCATAAAACCTTAAATCTGCTAAATTTAAAATATTCCTCAAAGTTGTTTTGGACACCAAGATCTTTTAATTGAACTAAAAAATATATATGTTTTGGCCTATGGAAATTTATGCACTTTTTCAAAATATATGCAATTAAAGACTTTTCATATAATTTTTAAACTTTTTCAAACTTTTCAAAGCCATCTTTTTATCAAACTTTAACTCAAACACACCAAAAATTTTTCCCTAAAATATGTTGAAATATTAAGAGGAATTTCTCTAAAAACTTTCCCAAAATTCCTCTTAAATATGAAAAACTCCAAATTAAAGCCTAATATGCAAATAATCATGCAAACTTGTGAGCAAAATGTAATGCACATATGCGTGAAGAGTCTTTAAGAACATTGAAGGATTAAGACAATATTTATAAATAAAGTTATAAATATAAATCTATTAAACCTTAATTATCTTGGTTATGACCACATCTTTTAATTTCCTCTTTACTTCAATGTTTGATCCATAATTCTCATTTTCTTTATGCTTTACCTCTAAAATTAAAATCATATAATATGTGCTCATATACATCATCAAATTTATATCTTTGTGATTACACCAACAAAGTAAATATTAGTAATAATTATGTTTTCTTATCATAAAAAACCATTAATTATGACCTCCATTGGTTTAACGAATTAATATAGTCATCTTTTAACCTAACAAGTTTCATATGATTCATAATTAAAAGAATACATATATCCTTGTATATAACTTTATAAATCTCATTATGTTGATTACTCTATATTACATAAAAAGACAATCTTAGTCATCTAACTTTATTCTTTTACCACTTATTTTAGGCATAAGTCTCTCTTGATCTAACATATATAAACTTGATTCAACTACTTTTACTAACTAATCTATTTCTTATCATGCTACAGACATTATGGTAATGTTAAATGTAAATTTACTATCATGAACTAATATATATATTTATATTTATATGATCTCTTTCATTTCTTAAACTATAAAGAAAAGAATGTAATATCATACCATAGCAAATACCTTTAATTGTAGTCCTTATATATATACTATTAGTAAGCTAAATTAAGTGGAACAATTAATTTCCAAGTCGGACATGAGAATTTCTCCTCATCCAGCTCAAGTAGGTACTCCAAATAAGGGAAGGTGTACATCTTCATAAACATATCTATTTTACTAAGGCTCTCTCTAAGACAGTGCCTAGATCATTACATCTTTCGTGAGAAGGCACCCTTTCTCTAGAAGTTATGGGGTATTTTGTTGAGTTATTTAAAGAGAGTTATCACGTGCCCCTAGGTATTCTCTACCTAAGGATTCCATGAGTAAGAATTATTGTATCATCATTTATTTAATGAATAAATATAATAACTAAAAACCCGAAGAAATATTTGTCATTTGGTCAAAATAAGCATAGATAAAAAGTATATAAGAGTCTTTCCATGACTAATATAGTATCTAAGCACTTTACTGGGCCAACATAGGCACAGAGAGATGAAAGCTAGGAGAGTGAATGGGATTAGATAACCTAGTAGTCCTAGTCACAAATGATGGATATCTTCTTGGTAAAAAAGAAAGTGTAATTTTTTATTAAGACATTATACTTATTAGCTCCACTTTATGCAATTATTTATAATGTGATATCATGATACTAATATTCATCTTACATGTTATCTTAAAATTTTATGAAACATTAGTCAATTCTAAATGTCACTACATTTTATCATTTATATAACATCGAGATGCATTTGTCATCGAAATCTCCAACAAGTATTAGAACATTATTATATAATGGAAATATAGCTATTTTCTTATATAATTATTATCATATCTAACTTATGTTTAGGAAATTTGGTTTACTAGTTAAAATCAACTATATTAATAAAGGGTCATTTATCACTTGGCATAAGGGCAACAACTAATTGATTATGTACAATGACATTCAAACAATCATGGCATGCCATCATTGAATCTGTAATGCATTCTACTACTAAATACATAATATACCACCATTATAGGGATACCACAACCTAATAAATAGCATACCACCATACTGTACAAATTCTGTAGATTTAAAGTAGGAATTTATGCAATTATTTTCTTATAAATATTCAAATAAATT
Organism: Pinacopodium congolense; assembly: GCA_028565735.1. Classification (NCBI taxonomy): domain Eukaryota; kingdom Viridiplantae; phylum Streptophyta; class Magnoliopsida; order Malpighiales; family Erythroxylaceae; genus Pinacopodium; species Pinacopodium congolense. The sequence continues at coordinate 26,521 of JAOXYD010067723.1, read as the reverse complement.
ATTAATTCAATAATTTTATTTTTATCTAAATGTATAAAATAATGTTTATTTTCTTATAAGTTTAATTTATTAAAATTAATTATATTGCTAAATTTTCAAAATTTATATTATAAAAATATAATATGTTCAAATAATAATTTTAAATGAACTAACTTTAAGTTATGGTACATTTATGTATTTTTATAGTTATAATAACCCTATTATAAGTATATTTTGTTATAAATCAAATGATAGTATGTTTTGCACATAATCATCATATAGATTTGATAAAGTGATTGTATGTTATATGTTAAGGCATGGTATGTTTCGTACTGTGTGGTCTTTAATCATGTATCAACTTGTGCTAAACCTTATATGCAATTTGTTGAACCAAGGGAGGTTCTACTTATATTTTGATGATGACAAAACATATTTGTTACTAATAGTTTTTTGTGTTTGATGTATTAGAATGATAAGTTTGACAAAAAGTGTTGGAAGATACAATTTAGTGTTATTGGATTTAAAGTGGTGATACATGAAGAACAAGTACTAAAGTGAAGGCTCAAAGATTAAGATAGTGTTGTTAAATATGTTATACTTTATAATTTATATTGTAAGTCTTATCTTTTCAAAGTGTTTATAGGCTCAAACTTATATAGAAGTATTCTTATTTGGAAGTTATACATATAAGTTGCATAATTAAAAGAAAATGTGTGAGGAAGTTTTTAAATAATTCTCTTGATACACTAAAATCTTTTTGGGAAATTAGCTTGAAGATTGTGTGTATGAAAAGTGTTTGAAAATATTATGATATATTTTGGGTTGTTTACATGTTAATGTGTTTAAAAGGATTAAAAACTAGTGTGGAAAAAGATTGGTCAAGTAGCAATGTTCAACTTAAGACTGGTTGACCAATGTATTAAACTGGTTAACCATTAATTAATCAATCAATAAGTGTGATATTCGGGCATCAACAACTAATTTCAATGAAAATTTTGTGATATTTTTAATGCATTCCAATGGTAACAAATAGCTAATTGACAAATTTTCACCAATAAATAGGTATATTAGAGTGTGTTATACATAAATTATGTGTAAAGTGAATGGTAGTAAATTAAGAAGTTTTTGCATCTTTTAGGTGGTTTTTAGTGTGTCAGTCTGAAATTTTTGTGCATTCATCGTTGGTTTTGGAGTAAGTCCCTTCTACACACTTTGAATTGATCAATTAAGATCTTATGTGAGTGTGTTTTGGGAAATTAAGGTTGTTATTGAAATTGTAAAAGAGTTACTCTTGTCTCATGAAAAAGAGAATGGATATAAAAGGGGTTATTCTTGTCCTTGTTAAAAAAAATTTTAGTTATAAAAGGACTGATCTTTACCTATGAAGAAGATAAGATAGTGAAATTTCTAATAAAGTGTTGGAGAATAGATGTAGTTATAGGTTATGTACTGAACCATTATAAATCGATTTTCATTTCTCTTCCATTATCTTTTTACTTTGTAATTTTGTTTAATTCAAGCTATATTATTAAATTGATTTAATATAGTGTTTATATTTTGCATTGCGTTAAGAGAGGAGTTGTAAGTTAGGTGAAAAGACTTAAAACAGTTAATGACACCTAATTTAACCCCATCTTAAGGGCCATATAAGGCCAACAATTATTATCAAAATTAGGACTCTTATAGGTATATTTGTAATGAAATAGTGAGTATAAAATCAAATATTAAACCTCTTGATAATGAAAACATAATTGAGCCCTTTATTTTGAAGGTAAAAATTATAGATATTGGAAAATTGGGAAGAAAAAATACTTTTTGTCTATATGAGTGGAAATTGTAATAAATGACCTCTAGATCTCAACAAAAACAATACTTGTAGGTATTGTAAAGATAAAAGTACCTAAGGATGAAAGTGAACAAGATGAAATGGATGAGAGACTTATTATCCTCAATAGTAAAGTTGTACATATCTTATTTTGTATATTGAATAGGGACGAATTCAATAAAATTTATATAAGTGAATCTACTCATGACATTTAATTTACATTGGACATTACTAATAAAGGTACCAATATAATTAAAGATGAGGAGAGTACCAATATAAAGGAAGAAGTGTCTCATATATACTTTATAAACAATGATGATGCGGTACTATCTTGCTCATATTTTTTGTATTAATGATGATAATATACTTTCTAATTCGAATTCTAATAATGATAATGATCATAATGGTGAATTATCTATGATGAATTGGTTAAATGCTTAAAAGCTATGATGGTGAAGAAGAAAAATTTACCCTTTAAATACAAGGAAACATTGAAACTTTGAAATACATGTAAATTAAAAAAAATAAATTGAAAAATACATTATTTGAAATTGTAAAATCAAAGACTATAAATGAGGGTATTGAATAAGAATTGAGAAAATAGAATGCTTCAATGAAAAGGGAGATAGAAATTCTTAATGAGTCATTTTCTAAATTCAATAGGAGTAATGAGAAGTTATAATGCACGCTTAATATACAAAAGCATCAAATGATAGATGTAATTCAAGATGCTCTCATGGGAATGGCCTTCAAATGCCACAACTACCTTTATTAAAGAAAAGAATTTAAAATAGAAGTGTATATCTAGGCTATAATCTTCTAGCTTATAATCTCAAAGAAAACATTTTATTTTCATGTATAGTTATAAATCTAAATCTAGAGCTTAAAACCATCCTATTAAGAATAGGCATATCATTTACATGTAACTTCATTTACTTAAGCCTTGCATAAGACATAGTGGCACAACCCATACTCCTTATATATATGACTCTAGGAACTCATCCAACTCACGTTCTAGGTCATATTATTATCTAAGGATAACATATAACGATAAAAGGACTAGTGATGCATATGTGCACAAGAATCATAGAAGTCATTATCTGGCACCTCATCAAGTTAGACATAATACCTAAACTAAGATCCAATTCCAACCACCTAGGTCTTATTATCATATTGTTGCAGTTTAATTATACTATAATTTTAGCTAATCTAATCCTAGATCAATTAAGGGGAAGTGCACTTTGTCAATAAGTAGTATAAAACAATAAAAAAAATCCAGTATTGTCTCCTTAAAAATTTAAGCATATTACTAAGTCAATTAATGTTAAATATTTAGACAGATCTGATTTTATTGATTAATAAAAATAAAAATATTAACTAAAATATAAATAAATAATGTTCAATCAAAACACAAGCTAATGAAATAAAAGTCTAACAAATAGTAAATTAACTAGGCTTTCGGATTTCAATGGGTTAAACAAATAAGAACCAATTCGTTAAACAAATTTAAGGCATTTATTACTGAAACAAGATATAATCATTGGTTATGATAACATCTTTTCTTTTTTAAACTTAGTTCATCTACATGGTATAATAAATAAATTGGAATAAAATGAATGAATCACAAAATTCTTAAACCTAATTTCGTTAAATTTAAGAACCCTTACAAAAGACTTTAGAGTTAGTCGACACCTAAATTCAATTACGTCACCTAATTAATCTTCCAACAATTAAAAGCCCAAGGTCATGGGTCCTTTAATCATCTAAAAATATAATTAAGATGGCCAATCAAAGAAAGATTAGATTAAGCACTTCAACTAGGCAAAATCTTCCAAACATACAAACCTCATTTAATTCTAACCTTAACTGATCAAATTAAGTACACATAATTAAAAATAAAACCAAAGATATTATAACAAAACACACATTCATTGATGAAAATAAGAGTTAATACAAAATTAAGATAAAAAGAGGAAGAAATACAATAAAATTTTGGTCTATTCCAAGAAAACCCACTCTCTAATCCACCTTAAATGATCTTAGGTCTTTAATCTACTTGCCCAATGCAAAGAAAGAACAAATGAAAATAAAATCTAAACTAAACCCTAACTAAGAATAAGAACAAACTAAGCTCTCTTCTTCAATTCTACAAAAATTTGCCTCTTTACGTTTTTTATAGCCTTTTATATATGTTAGAACTAGCTACTAAGGTTTGGGGATGTTTTCTTTTGAATTCCCCATCTTTTCCTAAAAAAAACAAAAATAATGTGTTAACAATGCCTTCAACGACGGTTGAAGTGACTATTAATGGCTCTAGCTAACACATCGTTGTTTTTTCGTGTATTGGGCATCAAGGATGATTGGCCTTGGACATCAACAGTGTCATTAATCATTCCAACACCCACCATTAATGCTCTATTCTACATCCATTTTTACTTCAATTTCTCCAAAATTGCTCTAATTTACTCCAAGTGCATTACGATCATCATAAACCTAAAAGTTAGCAAAAAGAGCTATCAAATGATACATTATATTCCTTAAATGAGTAAAAAAAACCAATAAATCATGCCTTGGAACATATGTAATTTTACCCATTAACACATATAAAGTCCTATAATGATGCAAGACCTAGGAATGCTTATAAACATATATATAAGGCATATCAACATATACCTATGACTTGTTATTTTGTGAAAATTATGGAAATATAGAAAAAATTTTGTTTTACTAAGCAAAGATGGTTGAAATAGTCTTGTAGAACATGGATTGAGAAAGGATCAAAGGCTAATTCCTAGGGATCTAAATTAGTATATGTATCTAAAGCTCATTAAAATTTTGTATTGTAAGTTAAACATCAAGTGGATATCGAGTGAGAAAACAATAATAGTATCTCCTTATTACTCAACAAGTGATATCCAATAAGTTGTAGCAAATGGCATCTATAAATAGTGGCAAATGGTATCTCTCAATGAGCTAATCAAGTAAACACATTGTTCAACTAAGTAAGAAGAATAAAATGAGATATGTACTTAATTTGAGATTTTAGAAGCTAAAACCTAATTTGCATATATGTAGGGGAGTAGTCTTGAATTATAATACTTGAAGGTTATTAATGATGTTTAAATCTCTTTAATGCCTTTATTACCCTATTATCATTACATGGATTAAAAAAGAATGATGATGCATAGATTATACATGATTATGAGAAAATTGAAAATTGAGTAAAATTATGCATGCATAGTTTTGGATGCTTTGTATAAAGGAAGTACTTAGATGTATTGTGTATTTTTGAATACTTTATGATCTTTTAAGAGATTTTATACCTTGAAATTATGTCTATAATATTTAGAATTCCTTCACGTTCAATTGCTCATAAACATGCATGTCTATTCTCTTTATATATATATATCAAAGGAAGAGAAATCATATGATTTTAATTGCTTTCATTAAGGCAGAGCTTTGATTTTAAAGTTGATGATGTTGATGTTGGTTTGTACATTAGTTTTAATCTTTTTAAAAGGAGATAATTTATAAAATTATTAAATTAATCAAGATTTTTTTATTATTTTGATAGGTTTTGAGTTTTGATGACTTTAATGATCTTGATCAGCTTATCTTATGCTTCTTTTAGCTTTATAAAAAAATGGAAAGTTGATAATTTTTTTACTCATAAATTTTTATTTTGTAATGCATGAATTTGACAGGAGTTTTAAATTTTAATAATGTTGATGATTCTTTAGTTTTTAAAATGAGTTTCCATTCTTGGTTATGTTTAATCTTGTGATTATTTTGTTGTTTTTATTATTATATAAAGGGGAGAAAATCTAAGTAGTATTTAAAAAAAATTGAGTTGTGTTGGAGTAATATGACTTTTTAAACATACAAGTTGAAAATCGTCTATTTTTAGATAACTTCTTAATGATTCCAAAAAGGGGGAGAAATTATAGATATTAGACTAAAAGAAGCAAATAATTTGCATTGTTTATGATTTATTTTTTATATTTCCTAATATCATATGGTTTGTCTCATGTCAAAAAAGGAGATATTGTTAAATTAAGAGATCTTTCCCCTATATTTTGATAATGACAAAAACAAATTTACTACTAATGATTTTATTCTATTTGAAGTATTAGAAAGATAAGTTTAAGAAAAGTAATGAAAAATATAATTTGGAGCCATTAGAGCTAAAGTAGTGATATATAAAGAACAAGTACTAAAGTGAAGGCTCAAAGATCAAGATAGTATTGTTAAATAGATTATAATTTTTTATTTATGTTGTAAGATCTTTTCAAAATGTTTATAGGCTCGTATAGGAATTCATATTTAGAAGTTGTACATATAGGTTGCATAATAAAAAAAAGTGTAGTGAAGTCTTTAAATAATTCTCTTAATACACCAAAATCTTTTAGAGAACTAGTTTAAAGATTGTGTGTGTGAAAATATTAGTATATGTTTCATGTTGTTTACATGTGTCAAAATGTGTTTAAAAGGATTAAAAATTATTCTAGAGAAAGACTAGTCAGCTAATAGTGATTGGCATGAGACTAATTGATTAGTGGAATAGACTGGTACCAGTAAGTGTGATATTCCAATACCACCGACTGACTTTAACGGGAATATTTACGATAAATAATTTTTAATGCTTTCCAACAATAACAAACATCTAGTTAACAAATTTTCACCTATAAATAGTTGTGTTAGACTGTGTAATGCATAAATTGAGTGTAAAGTGAATCGTAGTGAATTAAGAATTTTTTTAGTGATCTTTTAGATGGTTTTTAGTGTGTTAGTTTGAAGTTTTGTGTATTAATCATTGGTTTTGGTTGAACTCCTTTGAAACACTTTAGATTGATCAAGTAATATTTTTATGAGTGTATTATGTGGAAATGAGGTTGTTATTAAAAATTTAAAAGGGTTACTCTTGTCATATAAAAAAAGAGAGTGGTTGTAAAAAGGTTACTCTTCTCTCATTAAAAAAAAAAGAGTGATTGTAAGAGAGTTGATCTTCAAACATAAAGAAGATAAAATTGTAAAATGTTCAGTAAGGTGTTAGAGAATGAATGTAGCTGTTGATTATTCATGAACCACTATAATCAACTTGCTCTTTCCTTATCTCTTTACTTTACAAGTTTATTTAATTTAAGATATATTATTTATATTCCACATTGCATTAAGAAGGAGTTGTAAGTTAGGAAAAAAGACTTAAAATTTTTTAATGACACCTAATTAACCCTTTCCTCCCATTTTAGATGCTATATAAGGGCTAACACTGTTGTTGTATGGTTTCTTCATGATCATGATATGCTTCATATAAACTCCTAGTATGTTATATACTAAGGCATGGTATGCTTTATTATAGTGCTATATTTATTTATGTATCAAGTGCTTATAAACCTTGTATGTAGTGGTGATACAATTTATAAATGGTTATCATATAACTTATATAAAGTGATGGTATGCTATGTATTAAGGCGTGGTATGTTTTCTACAATATGGTGTTATGTTTTTATTAATTAATGCTCTACCTTGTACTTAGAGGTGGTATACCTCTGCTTAATGCAACACATTACATTAGCTAAAAGAACCTTAACATCCTATATACACACTATACCGCCCTTGTATACACATTATACCATCCTTATATGACCACTACACCAACAATTTATACACATTATACCATTATTTCATGCAATCCATAATGATAGATAATATCTTATTTTTAATCCCATGTATCATAACCTTAATAACAAAAGAAAACAAACTTTTTGACCTATAATTAGGCTATTTTTAGTGGTTTGATATTATAGATGACTAGTTATGAAGGGACTACTTCATTTTTGTAGGTTAGTTAAACCTATTACTCTTCCCTTGTGCCTTTTACGTCAAAAGCAACATAATAAGAAACACCATATAGAGGGAAATTACTATTGTACAATTTACCACTCGTATAACACACGTAAGCAACAAAATACGTGTATTTCTTCTTCTCTAAAGGAAACCTAAATATTTCTTTACCATCACTATAAAAGTAAATGAAGTTTGTAATTGATTTACTTCAAGTATAATCGTGAGATGGTGAAGCTTTACTTTAATAAGTGAAATTTCTGTTAAATCTTGCTTCATTTTGAGTTTCAACTATACCCTTATAACCTTCATTTAGGTTAATAGATAATGGAGCATTAACTATATCTGGATTAGCACCTTCTATTCCTCAAGACTAAAGTTCAGGTGGTTGAGTTGGATCATTATGTTCACTTCTGTACACTATCTCTACAATTTTCCTATCAAATGATCTTTCAACCTTCTTTTTCATTGGACAATTACATAACAACCTATTGTTTCACTATCTTGCATAGCAAGCTTTACATAAACATCCCTTATTCTTAAAAAAGATTTAACATAACAATTATTGTTATACTTTGCACCCCTTAATGTTCATAAGCAATATATATATATATATATACATTTGCAACCTTTCTCACCCTAGTAGATACAATCAATATGCATTTCGTATACCTAAAGTGTTTAAAGTATTGAAAGGAATATCAAATAGATGCATCATATTTATGATAATGCTTCATCCCCTTGTAAGTTTTCCCTTTTCATTTTAATCTCATAATAATCATGCAGTACAACTTCAAAATATTAAGAATACCATACATTAATGTCACTTTTTTTATAAAAAAAAAAGGGCAACTCCAAGCTCAAATTAAGCTTTACTTTGACCGTGATTAGGTAATTACTTTATTCATGTCCTTGCTTGCCAATGGCTCTAGCATAAACCTTCTTCAAATGAATTGCAAATAATAACATTATACATAACATGAACATACCAACTTGTAGCTACTTTAATGTACCATTTGGCCTATGCAAATCAAAACATGAATTAAGATAAGTTCTCTGTTGAATCAATCAAATGAAACATAATGCTAGGATTGAAAAAGTGGCAACTCAAACAATATTTCATATAGAGACATACATAAAACCTCCCATAGATTTCTATCTACCTTATGACCTTGATGGAGACAAAGAGCAAGCAAGTATTAAGCACAAACATACCTAGTAACAAAACTTTGATCTTGGAAACCTACTTGCATACAAGAAACCAATCACAAGTATGAAAGCAAAGAGATGTCCTTAATCATCCTAATCAAATTCAATAGATAACATAATCAAATAAACCTTTAGATCTAATTAAAAAAAAACATAATCGTGAACTTTAAAAGGAGCTACCTTGTAAATAAGAAATTCCCAAATTACACTGCCTAGTAACATCACCAACCTTTACAGCTTTACGATACAAAACAATGGCTTTTACTCGCTTACTAAATTCCTAATATATAATAGCCATGTCAACTATATTAAGAGTCATTCTAAAAGCAGACATTTTCAAAATTAACTCTGAAGCTTTATCCAGACAAAACTTAACACCACTAAACCGATGCTTGAATTGCTTCCCTTATTTCAATATCACCATCACTTATCTTAGAAAGAAAAAAGAGTGCAACAAATAAAATAAGAAAAAAAATATTGAAGCTTTTAAGTAAAAGAGAGATAAAAGAGAGGAGTGAAGCAATTCTAAAGGAATAAATAAAGCTCTCTAGCATTAAATCTTTATAGAATAGAGGAGTGGAACAATTATAAAGGAATGAATAAATCTCTCTAGCATAGACTCTTTACTCAAATATCTCCATATCCTAGTCTCTCGTTCTAGATTACCATAGTTCCATAACAATCGAAAAAAGGGATAGATGACCATGAAAACCATAGAGGAGAGAAATGCAAGTAAAGGATAAACACGTATATGAGGAAGAAGAAAAGGAAAGAAGAAGTTCAATTTTCCCTTTGTTCACCTTTTCACTATTCTTTCTTATATTATTAAGATGTGTTAATATTTTATTCTAATATGACACTCCCAAATGCTAAAAGGCACAAAATGCATGTTAGAAAGTGTTTTCATTCTTTTAATAACTAGAATAATTCTAGTTATATTTCAATGATTTGTGGCTTATTATGGCTCGTGGCTTATTAGTTTCTAAAGACCTAGATTTTTCAAATTTTTCATAGTCTTATTAAATTAGACATTGATAATTAGATCAAATTTGATTGTATGGCTTAGGTTTATAAATTGTAAATCAATTCCAAAATCTTCATTAATAATAACCAAAAACTAAATCAAATTGTATAATTAAAGATGATTATCATTCCATTGCCAGAAAATTGGAAGAAAATAAATTTTTTATAATTTATTAAACGTGTAACATCACATTAATTGTATAACATGATTAAATTATAATCATGATGTGTTAAATCGTGCCTTATTATAAGTCATGATCTTCTTTTTGAAGCTCCTTTCAAATCCAAAAGTTATGTGAAATTACCATAACTGCCCATATGCTAGAGCCTCTAATAATATTCACACACAAAAACTGAAAGAACTCTACAAATAGTATAAAGAGGGGTAAGGCAAAAATGCTAGATCTGCTTATTTACGATAGTTTAATCCTTTTAGTAATTTAATTAAAATATAAATCTAGTTTCAATTGAATTTTAATTATAATTATTATTATTTCTACTTAACTACCAATTAAGATAACTTAAGATCTAATATCTAGTAGTGGTTTTTACTTACCAAAGATTATATATTTGTCTTTAAAATTTCTCAAATTTTACAATTAAATTCAACTTTAGTAAATTACCATTTCCCTCTTCAATCGTTATTTGTATATCACCGATTAGACTTTTAAATATGTTAGCAATGTATATAAAATCTAATCCAAAATTGCATTTAAAATTATTTAAATTAAGATCTATTAATTTATTTGTAATCCTATTTGAATAAATTACCTCCATAAAATAGGACTTAAGTTTAAGAAACTACCCAAAAATTAGAAACGTGAAGTGGTTTTGATTAATCTTTCTATACATGATTTTATGTCACATACAATATTTTTATTATATATAAGAGTATGAGAATAAAGTCTAATTTGATTAGCTCTCAACCATTAATATATTTAATAGAGTTAAAATAGTCAAAAAAGTGATAAACCTTTATACATTTTTTCAATTAAGTAATCAACCTTTTAAAATTTTCAATTGAGTGATTAATGTTTGTAAAGTTAACTGCTTGAGTGAAAAAGATTGACATTGTTAGTCTCTAATGACTGACCTGACCCGACCCATCCCGGCCCACTTCAATCTTTTTATCTCTTTCGGTTAATTTTTTAAACGTTAATCACTCAATTGAAAATTTTTCAAAACTTAGTCACTTAATTGAAAAAATGTGAAAAGATTAGATTAATAATCTATTTAAATTTTTTTAATATAGATTCATTGCATAAATGAATATTTTTACATAATATTTATAAAGAAAATTAAAGTATTTAATTATTATTAAGTAAAAAAATAATATTAATAAATTTAAAATTTTATTATTATAATAATACATGTAAAATATTAAGTATAATTTATAATAGAAGATCAAGATAATAATTATTAGTAAAATTATTTTAAGTGACTTTTAGAATATTTTTCAAATAGATTTTTACTGAATTTTTATATAATTTAAGTTGAATTTTTGTAAATTTAAACTTACTTTTAAAATTAAACTTTATTTTTAAATTTATTTTTAAATTTCACACTCTTTAGTTTTTGAACTTACTCATATAATTCCTCAAATTTATTTTTATATAATTTAAGTGATTTTAAATATTTTGATTTATAATAGTTACAAATATTTTGATTAATAAATTAAAATTAAAATTAAATTAAATTTTTTTGATTAATTTATTTTAATTTATATTTATTAATAAAAATATTTAAAATTAATTAAAATATATATAAATAAATTTGAGAAATTTATTTTTTTATATGAGTAAGTTCAAAAATTAAAGAATATGAGATTTAAAGATAAATTTATAAATAAAGTTTAATTTTAAAAGTAAGTTTAAACTTATAAAAATTCAACTTAAATTATATAGAAATTCAGTAAAAATCTATCTTAATAATATTCTAAAAGTCACTTAAAATAATTTTACTAATAACTATTGTCTTGAGCTTCTATGATGAATTATACTTATAATTTTTCATGCATTATTATAATAATATATTTTTAAATTTATTAGTATTATTTTTACTTAATAATAATTAAATACTTTAATTGTCTTTATAAATATTATATAAAATATTCATTTATGAGATGAATCTATATTAAAAAATTTTAAAATAGGTTATTAAACTAGCCTTTTCACATTTTTTCAGTTAAGTGACTAAGATTTGAAAATTTTTCAATTAATTAATTAATATTTAAAAAATCAATCGAAAGAGGTAAAACTATTGGAGTGGGTCGAGCTGGGTCGGGGTCAGGTCAGTCGATTCGGATTGGATCTGTCACTGAAGACTAATGGAGTCAACCTTTTTCACTCAACTGATTAACATTGCAAACGTTAATTACTTAATTGAAACTTTTAAAAGGTTGATCACTTTTATTACTATTAACCCTATAAAAAACAACTTTATAAGATTTGAAAGCAAATCCCAAAATTCAAATGCAGAATTAATTAGAATGCATTTTAATTTCAAACAATTAAAAGAGAAGCCCTTTGTAGGAGATGACTTTAAATAGATGAATTTTTTTGATTAAGTTTTATAATTAAAAATACTTAATTTTGTGGAAATCAAATAATTTGACTTTAAAAAATGCATACACCTTAAACATAGTTCTTAATAATTGGGGAAAACTGGGGATTTAGGTAATTTGATTGAACAAAAATATTAAATAAGTATTTTAACTAATTTAAAAAATTTTAATTTTATTACAAACTCAATAATTTAATCAGAAATACCAATAAACCCTAAATTGTAAATATGAAATTAGGGAAAAACATGATTAAATTAAAACACAAGTAATTGACTACATAAAAATCTTAGATAAATATCTAATTGAAGTTTAAAAGGATCAATTTTAAGAAAATCACAAAAATTAAGTAGAAATTCGTATAAATCCTAATCACAAAATTTGAAATTTGGGGAAAAACAAAATTGAGCACGCACATATGCAATTGGATGTTCTACAACCCTAATTATGCTTCTAATTGTAAGAAACTGTAACTAGTTTAGGCTAATTTATTAATTTAAGCCAAAAATCTCAATTCCAAAACCCTAGAGTTATAAAATTCCTAAATTGATGCAATCTAGGAACAATTGAAGCTAAAGAAGAGAGGGTTTTTATTTAGAGGGTTACCAAGAGTAGAGAGGAGGCTTCGTCGTCGCTAGAAGCTTCATCGTCGCCTAAAGCTCACCGGAGGTAAAAAGAACAGAGGAGATACAACGGAGATGGAGGAGAGATGAGGTCGAAGCTTTTTCAGTGGATAAAAGGGTGGAGGAAGGTTATGCAAGCTTTTAGAAGCCAAACTTTAGTGCTTTAGAGGCTAAAAAATGGAACAAATGTGTCAGGGAAGCTTGGGGAGAAGTCAAAGATGGCAGATAAGGAGAGACATAAGAGAGGGAGAGAGGGCGATAAAAGAAAAAAGAGGGAAGGAGCATCACAGGAACTTAAAAATGCGACATTTTAGGTATTTAGATACAAACAAAACACATACTCTCATATATATATATAGTTGGTACCTTTTTAAAAGATTATTCACCATTTTTATTGATATTCTACTTGCTTCAATAATGACAATTTCTTTTTGCTCTTGATGGTACCTACACAGATAGAGATTTAACAAAATTTTGATACCCATATCATTTTGGTTCCATAAGTGTTAGTTTTTTATCTTTCACGACAAACTGAAAATACATTTGTATTTTTTTAAACAATTGTAAAAAAAATATCGAACATGTCCATGTCTGTCACAATAAGTTAAAAATAATGGAGTGAAAGATCTATATGTATTCCCTGGTCTATTATAGAGCCTCTGATGAAATTTTTGCCTCAGTTGAGTGAAAGTTCTAGTATCATTGAATCGACATTGAGAAACTTTTTTAAGTCTCGATGTGTACATGAATGCATGATGCCTAGAGTGAGTTCTAGTTAATGATGCATTTTGAATAGCTTTTGGAAATTCATCTTCTAAATTCTTTCCCTTTACAAAAATGGTTTTACTAGTTGATGCTCCATTACTATACCTTAAGCCATATTTGTCACTTCCCATTTTCTAAATGCTTAACATGGTTTCTAGTTTTTCTTTACCTTTTGTAAATTTTGATAGTGATTCTTTAAGTGTTTCAACTTCTTTCTTTAAGGACATATTTTCATTCAATAGTTCATCATTATCTTTGGTTATCGCATCTAAGTCCTTTATAAGATTATCATTTTCTAATTTATACTCATCCATTGATTTCATGGATTCCAAATTTTTATCATGCAAGTCTAATAGTTCTTCATATGTGTATTCAACTTCAACTTCATCATTTTAGTTAGGGATACTTACCTTATCATGGTCTATGAAACACATGTTTGTGATCTCTTTTTTTTCGGATTCACTTGACTTACTCCATGCTGCTTTTTATGCTTTCATCTTGTAATTTTTCTTTTCCTTCCTTTCCTTCTTTTCTTTCTTTTCATCTTTTTGAAGATGTGGGCAATACGACCTCAAGTGCCCTTTTTCACCTCACTCAAAACATGTTATATTAAATAATTTTGTTTTAGAGAACTAACCTTCCTTTCTATAGATTGGAGCTTTTCTTCGGATGAGATTCCTTAAGCCTCTTGCAATAAGTGTGACAGATTCTTCTTCACCACTTCCTTAAGATGATTTTTTATTCTCGCTTTCATCCTTCCTTGTTTCTTTAAAGTCGACGTTCTTCTTTTTGGGTGTAGTTTCTTGTGTGTCTTTTAGCACCATTTCATGTGTAATTAGTAAATCGGCCAACTCTTTAGCTGACAGAACGTTGAGATCCTCGCTTTTTGTATTGTTGTCACTTTAGGTTCTTAAGACTTTGGTAAAGACCTCAAGATTTTCCTGGTAAGCTCAACATTGGAGTAGGTTTTTACCTAGGCCCTTTAAAGTATTAATAATATTGTTAAAGCCAGTATACATCGAAGAAATATTTTCATCTTGCGTCACTTTAAACAATTCAAAGTGATAAGTAAGCATGCTAATTTTTGTTTCTTTTACTTGATTCATACGTTCATAAGTAATTTCTAATATATGCCATATGTCATATGCAGTGTCATATATTAAAATTCTATTAAACTCTTCAATGCTAAGGGCACAAAATAAAATATGCATGGGTCTTTTGTTTAACGAAGCTAATCTTTTTTCTTCAAAATTTAGTTCTTTATCATCTTTTTTCTTCAAAATTTCCTACTAGTTTTGAAGGTCGAGTAGTCTTATTGGAAAAAATAAGCCATAAATCAATACTCTCTCTTCTTAAATAGTGTCTCATCCTTGTTTTCCAATACAAGTTATTGTTCCCAATAAAATAAGGTGCTTTATGTATATTTTAACCTTCAAGACTAGAAAAAAAGGAAGCAAAGTTATGTATCATGTATGCTGTATGATCTTTGCTCATTAACTTGTTAGAATTAATCTACTGTGAGACTTACACTCTAATACCAATTGTTAGGTTTGCTATGGCACTATGAAGGGGTGAATTAGGCTTCAAAAATCTTCCAATAAAATAAACACAGAAGGATATATGCAGAAGCTTAAGAGATGATGAAAATTTATCCAACCAAATAAATAATATAAGTGCAGAAAAATAAAGAGTTAGAGAGAAAAGAAAGACACCTAATTTATTCTGGTTGGAACTATCCACTTGCTCTTAGACTAGTCTCCAATACCATTGTTGAGGTTTGGTTCTTATTGCAAATTCAACAAGAATATACTCAATTACAATCCCTTTTCATAGGTTAAAGGAGAACCTTTCACTCACTGGAAAAGGTCAAGAATAACCTCTCAAGTTCTTACGATAACAATATAACGAAAATAGCTTTACTAGTTTCCACTTAGTAAAGAAAGGGAGGCTTCTAGATGAATGATGCACACAAGAAAAATATGTAGAAGCCTTAACACAAAATCACTCAAAAGAGTAAAAAAATGGTACTCTTAAAAATCACACACACACTTGATAGAACAAAGTAGCCTTTTCAAAAACACTTTAGAAAAATACTTCATAAATCACTTCTCTAAAAACCGAATAAACTTTTGATAAGAATTTTGTATGACACCTGTGAAAACACCTTTCACTCTCGTATATCTATCTCAAAACATCTAAAAAATATCTTATTTATAACATCGTATAAAGGCTCTATTTATACTGATATATTTCCTAATTATCAGGTATGCAGGGGTATAATATCTGTTGTTTAATAGGCAAAAGTAAACATTTTAAAGATTAATGAATTTGTCTGCTGTGTAATTTGGCAAATCATCTTTTTATCTACAATATTAGCAACATTCGGTCGACCAATAGTTATGGTTTGGTCGACTGATAATTGTGGTTCGGTTAACCGATAAGCCTTCGCCTTGTATTCAATCAATCAACTAAGTCATTTGATTGATTGACCTGGCTCATTCGGTCAACCTATATCAAAATAAAACTTAAACATTTGAATGAAGCCAAGCTAAAGGTAAAGCCAAACTAAACCAAACATATACTTAAGACATTTCTTTTAAACTCAATTATTTATCTCATCTAACTAATGTTATATTAACTTATGCATTCCAAACATTAAGAGGAGACAAACAAACATACAAACCCCTCGATTATGCACCTATATACATATTCTAAAATATGTATGCATGAATGAACAATTATAAGCCTCTTAAATAACACCAAAATAAAACAAGTAAAATTTACATTAAACACAAAAATAAGCTTATTATAAAACTTCTTCTTTAAACTTGAGTCTTCATACAATTCTTTTATTTCCAACTTTGAGACTCTTTGAATGATTAAACTTGAGCTTTGTCCAACCTATCTTTCAATATACTCAAACGCACAAGTATTAGTCATATAATTTATTTTTTCTTTACCAAAATAAGGTGGAACTATCATTGGTTCAACAAAGTTCACCAATGTGGAACTATTCTTTTTTATTTTGGGTACTTGGTGAATTGAGAACAAATTGGAGGAAATTTAGAGTGAATTGAAGTGATTTAGAGCAAAAAGATCGAATTCCAAGGACCAATACAGACTTCTATTAGCCCGTCGTATTGAGAAACCTAGCCTACCGTACTGCTCCAGTAACCAACCATATACCTTCGAATTCAAGGACTAATACGAGGTCTGTTGACCCGTTGTATTGGTCTAATCAGCTTGCCATATTGGTATTAAGATGCAGCATTTCATTAATTTTAGGGCTAAAACAAAATGAAATAACACCATATCACTCTAGAAACCCTAGCAACCGTCTAACAAGTATAAAAGGGAGCTAAAAATGTGTAGAGGAGAGGAGAATGGCATATTAGAAGAGGAGAATCACCTTAGGTTTATAAAGTTGTGTTTTTCAATTTCTAGTTAGGGTTTAGCTTAAATTTTTGTTTATCTTGTTTAATCTTTGCATTATACAGCTGGATTGAAGCTTCAAGAGTAGTCAAGTGGTTTCAAGAGTGGAGTTTCACCAGATTTAAACCAAATTTCAGTTGTAATGCTTCCTCTTTTTATCCTATTTGTATGAACTCTTGGTTTTATCAATAGATATGTGCTTTTATGTTATATTTTTGATTCTATTGTTGAAGATGTGTGATTAATTTTCTTGATTAGGGTTAGGATTAAATTGGTTTTGTGTGTTTAGAAGATTTTTGCCTAATTAAAGTGCTTAATTTGATCTTACTTGAGTGGCCATATTATTTAGATCCTTAGATGATTAAAGGACCTATAACCACGTGCTTTTAAATATTGGAAGATTAATTAGCTAAAATAATTGAATTTAGGCATTAAACTGACCCTAAAGTATTTTATGAGGGTTCTTATAATTAACAAACTTAATTTTAGGTTTCTTGTGATTGATGCCTTTTATTCCCATTTGTTTATTGGACTAAAATAGATTAATTAAGTTTAAAAGAGAAAAGTTGTTTCCATGATCATTGGTTATGTCTTGTTTTCATGAAGTGCACCTTAAATCTATCAAATGAATTGTCTTTTGTTTGCTTAACCCATTAAAATCAAATCCCTAACTAATTTATCTTTTGTGAGACTCTTAATCCTTTAGTCTGTGTTTAGATTGAGCTTTGTTTATTTTTATTTTCGTTTGTTCCTTTTTATCACTTTCTTTAATTAATCTATTTGGATTTGTCTAGATAATTAAACAACGATTGATTTAGTATTACGCTCAATTACTAGGGAGAAGATATTCGATTTCTTACCATTTTATACTACTTGTTGACAAGGTTCACTTACCTTTGGTTGGTCTAGGCTTAGATTGGTTAAAATTATAGTTTAGCTATACCGCAACATTCCCCTCTTCTCCTCATGCTCAACCTTTAATTAATCTTTCTTTGCTTGCATCCTCTACTAGTAGTTCCAACCAACTTATCCAGAATTCCACTTAGAAAACAGGACCTTTCATCTTGCTGTAATGATGCTTCCCAACATGCTAAATCATCTTTAGTTAAGAAGAGGACTTAGAGTCAAGTCTTAGGAGATGTTGAACCTACTATGAAGCTAAAATTTTTCCCTCTAAATGGTAATAGTGGGAAGTAGATTGTTTCGTCACCCTTGGAGATTCTTAGGGAAGGCGTAGAGAAGCGGAACTCTACACTTATAGATTTTTTTCTAGAGAAAGTGACCTTCTTATTCGGTGATGAGTAAATGGGCATTTATACAGTGGAGACAACAAGGTTTAGAAGAAGTTTTGGTTAGTTTGGATAATTTTTTTTTTGTTCAAGTTTGCTTTGGTAAGTCAATCTTAAAAGATTATAGAGAATAAACCATGACATATCAATTCTTAACCTATTTTCCTACAATAACAGAAACCAGGTATAAAACTTAATGATCTCAAGACAAAATAGGTACCCTTATAGATAAATTCTCACAACATTCCCCTTGATTATTGGACCATAAAAGGTTTAAGTCATCTTGCTAGTTATTTAGGGAAACCATTATGTTTAGATGAGGATAAAACTACTATGAAAAGGATTAGTCAATCAAGTATTTGTTTATTAGTTAATATTCAATATGTTTTACTAGTAACCATTCCTATATTGAGATTAGATGACAATAATAATTTATTTAAAGATGAATTGGTTATATCCTACTCATGGAAACCTTAAGCACAAATTGTTAGAGTAGGGAAACTAACTAGGAAGAAATTCCTCATAGGAGGGTATGATGAACTAGTAGGGATGGAAGTAGTCACTAATGCAACTGGTTCTAAAGAAGTGCTACAATATGGGTTAATAGAGGTAATGAAGGAAAGTAATGAGCCAAGAAATCTAAGAGTGTAAAATAAAACTTTAATTGATGTTGTATGAAATTCTCTACAAAAATCAAGCTTACAAATCTCCTTTGTAACTACCTAACCCCAATAATATGGAAGAAAGCAAGTATCAACGAGAAGAACTAATAAAAACAAGACTAGTGGAGCTCCTTCTTCTTCTTTCGAAAGTCAATAATTATTTGGAATGTTAGAGAACTTAATTGCCCTAATAAGCAACAAGCTTTACAAGACTTTTTTTCTTAATTTCCCTGATAAACAATATGCTCTACAAGATTTTCTGTACCTCATAAAACCTTGGTTGTTAGGATTATTGGAGACTAAATCATCTAGATGTAAAGATCTTGTCTTGTTGAAGAAGGAGTGGAGGTTAATAACTAACCATTAATATTAAAATTATGGGAGAGTTGTGATATCTTGTAATCCAGAATTTGTAAAAGTAACTTATACCAATGTTTATGCTCAATTAATCTACCTAAGCATCAATTTGAAACCAGATAGGAGAAAGGTCCAAATTTCTATTATATATGCCTCAACCTTGCATTCCAAAGAACAACATTATGGAATCAAAATCAAAACATTGGAGTGGGGATGCAGGACCCTTGGGTCATATTGGGGGATTTCAATAGTATAAGATATCCATTTGAAGCTAAAGGGCATGCTAGTTTAAGAAGCTACATTGAAGATCTTAAGGATTGGATTGAATAAGTATGTGTAGAGGATCTCAAAATGGAAGGAATGTTTTATACATGTAGTAATAAACAAAGTGGGAGAGGTTTTTTAATGAAAAATTGGATAAGGCAATGGTGAATAATAAATGGATGGTTAGTTACCTAGAAAGTAAGGTAGTGTTTAGTAACTAACTTTTTTCAAACCATTACCCATTATTATCTAGAATATAGGCAAGGTGCAATGGATTTACTACCCTTTTGAATTCAATAATCATCTTACTAATATGGAAGGTTTTAATTAGGTAGTTGCAAGAGGTCTTAACATATATGTGAAAAGGGATAAACAATATATATGTACAACAAAGATGCAAGTTATTAAGAAGGAGTTAAAATTATTAAATGCTAAGCAAGTTAAGAATACAGTTGAAGTAGTGATCAAAATAGAGACAAGCTTATAAATCTTTAACAAAAACAAAATAGCAAACTTAATGATACCATGTTAATCAGTACAGGGAGATTTGCCTTATTAGATTATAGCTGGGCTATGGCAAATCATCATTCATTAATGAAACAAAGATAAAACATTCAATGGTTAAAACATGGTGAGAGTAATACTAAACATTTTCATAATGTAGTGTTATAAAGGAAAAATATAAATAGATTGAATACTATACAGAAGGCAAATGGTTCTTTGACTAAATCCATAATGGAATTATGTAGGGAAGTTGAACACTATTTTACAGAGGCTTATTCTTCATCATCTAGCATGTCCTCTTTATAGAATATCCAAAGTCTAATACAGGACAAATTATCCTAATAACAACTGAATTTACTTTCTAGACTATTTTAAGAGCAAGAGGTGTAGTAAGTACTATTTGATCTTAACCCTAATAATGCACTGGGTTCAGATGGCTTTAATGCCTTTTTATCCCACCAAATTTAGGAAAACATCAAAAGAATTATTATAGAAGCTATTATAGAGTTCTTTAAGGGATGAAGGATGCTTCAAGAGCTTAAGAGGCCTTATTTTGTTTAATTCCTAAAGTAAGAATTTGAGTACCTTAAAAGAATTTAAACATATTGCCTATTATAATACTATATATAAAATGATATCCACATTGATTGCTAATAGGCTGAAGGTGGTGCATAGTTCCCTTATTAATTCATCCTAAGGAGCATTCATTAAAGGTAAGAACATAGGAGATAACATCATGTTGGTACAAGAATTCGTTAAGAATTATAATAAGAGAAATTCTAGTCGAGATTGTGCAATTAAGATGGGTTTCCATAAAGCTTATGATACGATAGAATGGAGTTTTGTCTTAAATATCTTAAGTGCTTTTGGTTTTCTGATGTTTTTTTTTAGTGGATAGAGCAATGCATTTTTACTGTCACTACAAAGTTTTAATCAATGGATTGCCTTAAAAATCATTAAAAGTAGTAGGGAATTAAGGCAAAGGGATCATATATTCCTTTACCCTTTTACATTACCAATATAAATTTTCACGGCTGCTTAAATTTCTCATTCAATAAGATGGCAGGTTTAGCCATCACTATAAGTACAAGTGAATGAAAATTTGTAGTCTATCTTTTATGGATGATCTTATTGTCTTTTCAGAGGTTGGATCACACTCCATTACTACTCTAATGAGTGCTCTTAACACCTTCAAACATTTATTAGGAATTTCCATTAATAGAGAAAAGAGTATGATATATACTGCAATAAGTATTAATGTGGATACCAACTAGATGTTCAATCTCACAGGTTTAAGTGCCACAAAGCCACCTCTTGGAGAAAGTTCAGAAAAGATTGTGTATATGGTGTAATAAGCACTTAACCTTTACAGGGAGGGAACAGTTCATAAACTCTATTATTAATAACCTTCACATATATTGATCGAGTAATGTCATTCTCCAAATTAACATAGTTGAGACCATTAAAAGACTAATAAAGAGGTTTTCATGGTCAATATATCAAAATAGAAAGGCAATGAAAAAGGTGAAGTGGAAGGAGGTATGCTTGCCAAGAGATTGAGGGTAGGAGAGGGGGGAGTATTATCTATTAAAACCACCAATAATGTACTTATGACAAAAAGGATTTGGAGAATCTTGTAGGATAAATACCCCTTGTAAGTGAAATAGATTCAATCACATTATTTCTCAAGTAACAATTTATGAATAATCTAGCCTAAATAAAATACCTCATGGACAATGGTTCATATCATTAGAATGAGGGACAAGATAAAGAAAGAAATAACATATATTATAGGTGATGGTTCTTTAACACTCTTTTGGCATGACTATTGGATTACTTAATGTGATTAATGGAATGTGTTTTTGATGAAACACCTATCAATGATGACTTTCCAAATGAGTAACTATATATAGTGCAAATGGGACCCCTTGGTATGTAGACCGGAGAACTTCTTAGTTTCTCAGTAATTTCCCATTGATTTCACTAAAGTAAAAAAAGGAGAGAATGAAGAGTTACGATAAGTATTACATTTGGGAGGATCCATACTAGTGGAGGTATTGTGCTGACTAAGTAATAAGAAGGTGCGTACTCGATATTGAGTTTTTCTATATTTGAGCTTTTTGTCATTCTTATGCATAGGAGGACACTTTGAGCCAAAAAGCATCATTCGTAAGGTCTTGAAGAGTGGATTTTATTAGTCGTCTCTATTTTGAGATGTTTACAAGTTCTGTAAGACTTGCAATAATTTTATATGGATAAGTACGTTGGGTCTCTGCAGTGAAATGCCTCAAACTCCCATCTTCATTTGTAAATTTTTTTTTAATTTTTAGATATTGATTTCATAGGTTCCATTACATCTTCTTTTGAATTTTAATATATTTTACTTATTATGAATTATGTGTAAAAATTGGTAGAAGTAAAAGCCATGTAAACTGAAGATTCTAAAGTGGTTTTTAGAGTTTTTAAAATCTAATATCTTTGCAAGTTTGGGGTCATAAAAGCCATTATAAATGATAAGTCGGTATTTAGGAAACCATGCAATATGCTTATGGAGTTGAAGCACAAAGCTTATTGGGTGATTAAGCAATGTAATAAGGAGATAAAGGCTGTTGGTGCACACTAAAAGTTGCAGTTGTAAGAGTTAGAGGAGTTACGTTATGATGCATTCAAAAAGGATTGGATCTATAAAGAGAGGACCAAGGCATTTCATGATTGGAACATCTCCAAAAAGACATTTGTGGTTGATTAAAAAGTTCTCTTATATTACACCCAAATTAAGCTTTTTCTAGGTAAATCATCATCTTTTTTTCTGTTAGTTTTTGGTGTTTTTGGCTTGTTTGTGCATTGTCATTGAAAAGTACTCATTGTTTTCTATTTTAGATCATTTATTAGTGGTTTTCATTCAGTTTTTTATTATTTTCACTACTATTTTAGTTTATTTACTTTAGCTTTTTAGTTTTGGTTTGGACTAAGTTAAACATTAGTGGAAAACCTTGGATTATCATTTAATATATTGTTGTATTTTTATTTCTATCACTTTTGTTATATTTCCATCATTTTATAATGATTTTGCAATTTGTTTTTTGCTAGATCAAGTATATGTGGCTAAATTTCCTTGGGTTAGAAGGTAAGGGAATTCAATATTGAGAATATGATTGTGTTTTATGCTTACATTGAATTGAAAACTTGAATTAAGGTCAAGAATTAGGGATTATTTGTAGGTTTGATCACTCTATTAATAATTTCTATTTTTAAACCTAGATTTGAGCTTTTGATAGGTAATTGTCATTAGCAAATTTCAGAAGTAATGATAAATTAATTGGTTTTGTGAGTAAATCTTAATCAATTAGTTTAAGGTTTTAATTCTCTAAATTACATCATCTGAGCTTATATGATTAAGACTTAGGTCGTTCGCTAGTGTTTAATGCTATTAGGTCATTAAATCTAGAGAGCTTGTTTGAGGTTATCATATAGTTAGTGATATTTTTAGAGCTTATTAGATTTATCTAGTTTAGGAGGAACTTCAGATGCAAGAGCTTGTTTGTGTCTATAAGCTATCATCTTAATTATAATACAATTTATTTAGTTATAATGATTAATTTTCTTTCTCGAAGTCTCGATAACATCTATGGCCTGCTTTGTTACTATTGTCACTTGCTTCTTTATATTTTGCTTTATCGTGTATCTACCTTCTTTTCTTTAGTTATACTTTTGTTTATTTTACTTTCATTGCATTAGGGGTTGTTGATTTTATTTTTGCAACATGAGAAATAGCATTTTTACACTAACTCTCAGTGGATCGAGCCTAACTCACCTTACTACATAGTTAGGAAGTTAGGTTATTGTTGAACCAAGAGAGGTTCCAATCTTAGTTTTGATGATAACAAAACATTATTATTAATAATGATTTGAGTTTGCATGATGAAATTCAAGGATAGGTTATTTCAAGATGATTCTATATGTAAAGCTTAAAGTTTGAAGGGCTAAGATGAAGCTAAAGGAAGAATAAAACAAATGGAAGTAACAAGACTTTATTTAGGGTGTCTTGCATTCAATTGTAAGTCTTACTTATTGTATAATTGACCTAAGAGCTCAATTGTGATCATACATTGTACATAGTTTTTAAAAGTGGCATAAAGTTTCTTAATATAGTCATTGAATCATTTTTATTATTCATATAGTCTAAAATTATTTTTTAAATCTTGTTTGAAGTCTTATTCAAAATTTTAATATTTAAGAATTGCTTAACCATTTGTTTGCATTTTTATAATTAAAATTCGTTTGGATTAAGCCTTTTTTTTTACACAACTCAAATATGTCCACATTTTAATTATCATCATTTAATCTGATTTTTCAGTACCCAAATCATTTTTTATTACTTCAAAATTATCATACACATTTTTCCTAAGGTTTTAAGAGTGTACTTGAATTTTATTTCATTTCTTAAACACTCAAAACATTGATTGAAGTTTGAAGAAGACATATTACTCAAAGTTGTCTCCAACACTTATATATTTCATTATTTAGAATTAAATTAGGAAAACCCTAAAACGTTTAAGAAAAATTGCAAGTAGCTATAGAAAAAACCTGATCAGCCTTCTAGACCTATCCAAACTCTCAACTCAAGTTTTCTAGCTCTCAAAAACAAAAATTGATAGATCAACTTCTTCAATCTCTCCAAGTTATCTTTCTCTGCATTATTCTAGTTTTCCCATATCCTTATCATGTTAAATCTGTTTGGTTAATTGCAAACTTTGTGTTTTCTGTTATAATGGGTGTGTATTGATATCTTAAATTTGTTATCATAGTTTCTAATTTATGGAGTGAATATATTGAAAGATTAGAGCATAAACTCTCAAATGTAACAAATCTATTTCTGTATGTTCTAATCCATCTTAGATATTGATTTTTAATACATAAATCTGTTTAAAAAATTTTGATTTTATGTGTTTATGTTTGATTAAGGTTTATAGGAGGGTGATTTTTGTTTCGATTTTTGGAAGGTTATTGCTTGAGTTTAAAGTCTATTATCTTCAGAAGCATTGAACCATCTAGAATTATCTATCACAAATTTCAATGTTTTTCTGGACTTCTTAATTAGTTTATAAAATCGTGGAAAAATAATTTTCTAACTTCTCAAGTGTACTAGAGTATTTTAAAATTTTGTTTCAAATTTTTTGAAGGCTAGTTTAGTTGGTTTGAAAATCATTTTTTATATACACCTAAATTATTACTATTTTTCTGTTCATGTGTTAACTGCATATTTGTATTATATAAATCAATTATGGGTGTATACGCTTGCTGTGTTTAGTTTGTTTATGATCTTAGGATTATCCAGGTATTTTTATTTTGATTTTTGGGCACTTATATCTTCTATTTAGGGTTCCTATTTGCAGACTGCTCAAATTTATCTAGATTTCATGTGATTACTTTTATACATATGTTTGAGTATTCAAAAATGATTTTTTTCTTCCAAATTATAGTTTTCTGTTTTATTTAAGTCTTAGGAGTATTATTTAATATTTAATTGAATTCTAAGAGGCTTATTGAAAATTTTGAAAGTATTAGTTTTCTTATCTATGAAATTTGTCTAGATTTGGATTAAGTGAATATTTCATATTGTGTTTCATTATCATAAAAGTTTTTTTGTGCATCAAATCTGCCACATTAAGCTTGTTTAAGCTTTAATTTATGTGATTGATCATTCATTCAATTAGTGAAAGTATTGAAGCCCTTAGTTTGATTGTGGCTTAAGTGAAACACATTTATACGTCTCCTTAGTTACTAAAAGACTGGGGGGTATTTGCATTGTCAAGTTAGTTAAGTGTGTCAAGGCTTGTCTTTACCATATAAAGATTAAGGTTACTCTTCACCTTTCATAAGAAGATTGTAAAGGCTCCTCTTTGCCTCAAAAGCTTGGGTAGTTAAGGCTTCTCTTTGCTTAGAAAAATATTGTTATGTAAAGGCTACACTTAGTTTAGAAAAAGATTGGTTGTAAAGGCTACTTTTTGCTTAGAAAAAGATTGTAATTGTTTTTACTTTAATTAGTAAAGAATATTATCCAACAAGTAGTTGGAGAGGAGATGTAACCTATCTTTGGGGTAGGTTAACTTTTTAACAAACTATGTGCCTTTCCCTCTCTTCTCTACTCTCTTTACTTATCGTATTATATGGCATCTTTTTAT
>JAOXYD010067712.1:0-12747 GCA_028565735.1 Pinacopodium congolense | reverse complement strand
GCATGATCAATTCTAAGCCCTTAGGTCAATTGAACATCAAGTAAAACTTACAAGCAAGTTTGAAACAACCTATCTAGACTCTTGAAACTTCCAGATCACTTGAATTGTCATTAACTTCAATTTTGACCTTCCAACTCCAAACTTTCCATAATGGATCCTTCTTGAAACATACCTAACTTTAAAATTAACATCGTAAACATAAATCATTAGTGATTAAGCATGTTTTGTTATCATTAAAACCAAGATTGGAACCTCCCTTGGTTCAAAACTTCAAATTATATTCCTAAAGATAAATGAAAAATTTTCATTCTAATTCTTAAATGTCTATAATTATTTTTATCAAAACTGGGTGGTTTATTATCACTATCTGAATATGCCATAATTTTTTCTCACTAATTCACTATAATAAAAAATATAATAACTATGCTTTGATACCACTTATTGGCCTTTTGGCACCTAAGAGGGTGTCAGTTTGTTTCTTTTAAACGTTTCTAAGCTAATGAATCATAAGTTCACAAATTATTATACGAAAGCTAAACAATTTTTTAACATAAATTGACTAAGTTTTCTAATAGATATATAGAACCTAATTAACAATTATATAAAAAATATAAACAATTGTATAATTATTTAAATAAATATATCAAAAAACTTGAAATTAAAATAGGAAGGAGAGAATACAAAAACTGATTTATAGTGATTTGAAGACACCTCTTTCTCCTACATCCACTCCTTTACACCTTCTTGAGAATTTCACCATTACAAGGTCTCTAATACAAGTTCATATTTTATAAGGCTATAGGGTAAACTTTGCATCTAATTTATTTTTTAATGGGCTCGATAATAACCTTTATAACACTCACTCTTTCAATATCTACAAACGAATTTCTTCACAAATTTTATTCTCATAAATACACACCATTCAAAATACACTTAAAAAATAAGTCATTGTTGACCAAACCAAATGTTTATGGGCTACTAATACACTTAGAAATGAATGCACACTTAAGCTTATACAAATTCATAAAACCCATACAAAACTTAACCAAAAATCCATCAAAAACTCACAAAAAAAGCTCTGGATGCTCAATTCAATTGAAATAAAGTTTATAGCACTTGTTGGAAGATAAAAACCCAAATTCAACATCTATTTATAGGATTCTTAAGACCTTCTAAACATTTATACTTTTTGCATAATGTGACAAAACGTTTATATCATTTCCCATTAGAAATATGATTGTTAGACATGATTATCAATAGGTAAATCAGTACTTGCATTGGTCAACAACTGGTTCACGAATATCTGGTCAAACATTCTAATTCATCTAATTCTTAGACTAGTTTTTACACTTCAATTCACACTAAATTCAATCCAGATTAATTCCTGATACATTTATATACATTCTAACACATTCTAAACAATTCCAATAATCACCAAACACTTCTTTAACATATATCCACACTTTTTAATCCATTCATATAGCTTAATTTTAACACCCTATCCTAACATTTTCAACTTCATCTTTTCACATACTCTTTAACATAATCATACACTTTAACATATTCAAATCCCATAATTCATCCTCTCACTTACAACAACTTCTTCTCACCAACCATCAATCAATTCACACAATTTATCCTCCTTTTCACAAATTCTTTAACACATTAACACAATAACTCACCTTAATCCTTAATAATTAATCCTAACATCTATTCACATGCACTTACATCATTTTATTACCAAAATCATTTTAGTGTATTAAAAGTATCCTTAAAAATCATTAACATATAACTCGTCTTGATTACGTGTCCTATATATAACATCATTAATAATTAATGCCTAAAGCATGATGTGAGTCCATTGAACACAATGGGAAGATCAAGATGAGGCAATCAAAACATACAAACACATCCTATTCATTCATTTTTTATCTTGGTCCTAAGACTTTTTCTTTTAATCTTCATAAGCATAATTTCATTTTGTACTTTAATTTGGAAACGCTCTAACATGAATATTCATACCATATGCTCTAAAGTATGCTTTTAACTCATACCTTATGTTCAACCTTATCTTTTCAACTCATCAAACATAACAATCACATTAGTAGAATCATCTTTTCATCATCAAAACAAAGGTGGAACAACTCTTTATTTAAAAACACTGGTTCCATAAATTTTTGTGAGTTTTTTAAATAGAAATTAATATGCTAGTGATAAAGATTTAGATGGAACTTTAAAACAATGTAATTAATGTAGTAGAAATATTCCTAGTGTCATGCCTACATAATGATTAGGTATGGTTTTTGAAAGTACTATTCAATTAGAAGAGGTAGTTTCTAATTATTCGTCTATAATAGAGTTTGATTTGATGTTTAAGAGATTGAAGCTAAAAAAGAGATATTATTTTAGCGTTAGATGTTCATTTAAATTATTTCCTATATATGATAGGAAATGTAATTGTTTAAAGATCAAAACATATAATCTGTAGCATTGGGAAAATCCAAATAATAAGCCAAGGTTAGTTAATTCCAAATATTTCAACAGAAATTTAAAAGAAACAAATGAAGAATTGATGAATAGTGTAGGGAAAACCTAAACTTTTTAGTTAATACTATCATGTGCAAGTATGTAAGGAGGAAGGTCTTGAAAGTGAAGCCATTAGAGAATAACATTAAATATGGGAAGATTTATAGTTATATTAAAGAGTTGAAGGAAATGAATCCAATTCTATAATGGAGCTTTAACTTAAAAATTATTAAACATGAAAAAAAATTGCATTTCAAAATGATTTATGTGTGTTTTGATACTATGAAAGAGGATTGGAGAAAATTAGACAATATATAAGGGTTAACTTTTAAGTTCCATAGGTTTTGATGGAAACTGTGGCATGTATCCTATTACATGAGCATTTGCTAAGTTAGACAATATTGATAACCGTATATGGTTAATTTAATAATTTAATTTTTATTTATATTTGGAGATGGGATTAGAATCACGATGATTGTTTTAGTCCTCCTAAATTAATGCAATATAATTTTAATCAATTTTAATCTAATTCAGATAGTTAGGGGATAATTAGACTCAAATTACCTCAAAGCATATGTTTGATCATGCTTCTATAAAGTATAAAGACCTTTGAAGTTGGTGCACAACGGCACCATTATTTATCCACTTTATTCGTCTTCTTAGAAATTGTGCCTTAATAGTGGTTTAATCGATCCATAATGGCACTATTAAAGGTAATCGTTAATCTTTTAATTTCAACAAGTGTTACAATGGTTGTCCTTCTAGACATTAACAATGTCATTAAATACCCACATGATCTCATGGAGAAAACATCGAAACTTTGGCAATTTCATATAAAATTCCTCATTTAAACATAATCCTGTTAGTGTATGAGTTTAATGCATTTCATGTCCATTTGATTACAAATTAAGGTACATTACTCCCAATTTGATGTTCAATCACTCTATTATCATTTTAATTGATGTACATTACAATTGGAAGATTAAAAGTGAAGAAAATCAAAGAAAATGTTGTAGAAATTTGGATTTTAGAAGTAAAACGAGTCTATATGTACCACCATTTAACCTTGAACGCTTACTGTTTTGCTTAAATCTAGGACTTAAACATGAGGGGTCAAATGATGTCATTTTACTCTTTATAAAATGTGGCTTTGGTACCTGTCGAGCTTCTTCTAACTGAATCTCTCATTTGACTGGTTTTAACTTGTGTAATTTGATTCCCACATGCAGCTGACATATATATTGAGTGTCTAAAGCCAAAAATCATTAGAGCAGATTTTTAGATTCTCTCAAAGTTTAGGACTCTATGTTTGTGTTCTTCACATTTTCTGATTTTTTTTTTGCAAATTTACCTCATTTTTTAGGATTGTAAAAGCTCAATCATGTATCTCATATGTGTAGAGATGTTTGTAGCTACTTTTGGTGCATTCTAAACTCATATTATGTATTGAAATCCACTCTTGGGCTTATATATTCAAGAACATGATGGATATGATGGATATTCTTTCTTTCTTCATCTAAATGATTGGTTGAGGAATTGTTTGTAGATGATTTGTATGCTTGCTTATACTTTATTAAGGGTTGTCTTTTACTTCTTTGAATGCTGAAAGCTTGCCTTGAATAAATCATTTACGATAAAGATGATAAATGGTTAAATAGAGGGCCAATCACTTAATCCATTGGAAAACTAATAAGTAACTTGATTTTAATAAATATAGGACCAAAGATTGATTAATCTTAAGGGTGTTAATATGAAAATATAAATTTTTAGGTTAAGCTTCTTACACTTTAAGCCTACTTCTTAGATTTGTGAGAGTACTAAACCATAAATTTCAAAAGTTAGAGAAAAGGCATTGATTTGATAGTAACCTTTCCTTGATTTAGTGAAGTTGCCCTAGAACAAGACTATTAATCCTTAATTAATCCTTTTAGATCATTAAAAAAAATTCCTTATCCATTTAATCCCTTAAGCAATCTTAAAACTCAAATCTAGTCTTCTTTGTAAAATTGGAAACCATTAGTTGGGTTTGATAATTTTTTTAAAAATTAATCCATTAATTGCCTTAGTACTTGCACTTTTTTTATTCTCCGTGTAATCATAATTCAAATTTAAATTACTCACTCTATTACTTACAATCTGTATACTTGTGGACTTATTGGTTTAAAATTTGTTTTGAGAAAAAGTGCTTAAATTGTTGAATTTGGTAATTAATTTGGTTAAACTAATCCAAATAGAAAACCAACAATAAATTTTTGGCTTCATTGTCGAGGATTAACATAATTGGAATACTAGGAAAACCTTGGTGTCAATTATTCTAAATTTTGTGAATATTGTTAATATCATTCATATTGCTTCGTTTGTTTTTATTTTAAATGTGCCTTACTTTTTATTTATGTGTTTGATTTTATTTATTTGTTTTTTAATTTTTTTTTAATCTTGTATGTAAACTCAAGGCCAAAAGCCCAAAATGACTAAATTTGATCTTGAACTTGAAAGAACAATTCAAAAGTAGAAGAAAGAATCTAAGCTTAGCACATCGTCTATTAAATGTCACATATAATTAAATACTTTAGAAATGGAGCATCCAAAGCATTTAGTCGCTACATCTCAAGAAAAAAAATAGAGAACCTACTATGATGGAATTGACATTAGGAAATAGAACTAGATCTATGGCCCCCCTTGTCCTCATAGGATAGATTCTGATGATTTTGAGGTTCCCCATGGCATTCTATGTATAATTAGGTCTTCCCAGTTCGGTGGTTCATCTTTAGAAGATCACAAAGATCATTTATTGATTTTTATAGATGTGTGTGATCTCCTTAGAATCCAAGGTGTGTCTTATGATGCAATCAAGCTTAAGTTGTTACCTTTTTCTATTAGGGACAGGGCTAAAGCTTAGTTGAATAGTTTTTAGCATAGTTCCATCACAACTTGAAATAATCTGATGAACCTATTTTTAACCAAATTCTTTCGACCCACTAAGATAGAAAAATTGAAGAACCAGATTTATTCCTTTTCTAAGTATGAAAATGAGAGTTTGTATGAAACTTGAAAAAGATATAGGCAAATTCTTACAAAGTTTCCAAATCATGGGTTCACCACTTGTGATCAAGTTGATATCTTTTATAGTGCACTTATCCCATCTACTTGAAGCATGATAGATGCAGCAACAGGAGGAAACTTAACCAGATGAGTCTATTAGGTTAAGCGAGGAGATGAGAACCAATATCTTTCAGTATAATTCTGAGCAAAAGCCTAGAAAGCTATTAGGAGTTCATGTTACAAATGACATAACAACATTAATAGCTCAATTGGCGGTTCTGTGTAAGAAAATGGAGAGCTTAGAAAAAAAAGTTGGTACTATTTCTTATAGAAGTCCTAGAGCCTGTGAGAATTATGCTAGCACCGCCTATTCATATTTAGATTTTCAAATAGGAACTCCCTTCTTCTAGGACCCTAATCAAGCTTAAAATGTGAATTTTAATAAGCAAAGGGTTTATAATCCTGGATGGAGAAAACATCCTAATTTCTCATGGCGAGACAATCTAAACTACTAAAATCCTATAATCAATCCTCCAAGGAACCCTCTTGCTAGATTTAAAGCAAATCAACCTGTGCAACATAAGTCTAGTGTTGATGACACCATGTTTAGATACATTCAAGATATTAGGTAAGAAATGCAAGGTCAAATAAGGAATTTCGCCAACCAAGTGAGTCAGTTTGCTAGTATTATGCGAGATCATACCCCAAGTTAATTACATAGCAACACTAAACCTAATTCAAGAGAATATGTGAAGGCTATTACCTTTAGGAGTGGAAAGGAAGTAGGAAGTGAAAAGGTAGGAAAGAAATCGAGTGAGAAAGAAGAGGTGGCAATAGAAAAGGAAAATGACGAAGGAAAGGGTAAAGAAGTGGTAAATAAGGAACCAAAGTGACCCTATAGGTTCTTTATTGATTCAATTATAGAGCCATATAATCTTAGCATCCCTTAACCCTAAGGACTAAAGACTGCCAATCTTGATAAGCAATTTAGGAATTTTTTCAAGATGTTCAAGAAATTGGATATAACTTTCTCATTCGTAGAAGTCATTAAGAAAATGCCTAACTATGCAAAATTCTTAATTGATATTCTATTTAAGAAAAGAAAATAGGAAGATTATGAGACTGTAAAGTTAAATGAAGAATGTTTTTTGATCCTTTAAAGGAAATTGTCTCTTAAGCTTAACGTCTCTAGTAGCTTTACCATTCCTTATAAAATAAGCAACTTGCAAATAGATAGGGCACTATCTAATGCCCTTATTTATCTTTAAGAAATGTGGGCTAGAAGAACCCAAACCCATAATAGTCTCATTTCAATTTGCAAATAGATTTGTTACCTATCCACGAGGAATTATTGAGGCTGGAGGAAGATGGTAAGGTGCCCATTATTCTTGAATGACCTTTTATGGCTACGGTCAAGGAACTAATTAATGTGCATGGTGGCAAGTTGACTTTAAAACTTCAGGATGAAGAGATAGAATTTAATGTTTTCCAAGCAATGCAGCACCCAAATAACTATGATTGTTGCAATTTCATAAGAGTTATGAATTTTAGGAATGACCCTTCTATTATATTATGTTCTCATCCTTTCCAAAAGGTGTTTACTCATTCTAAGTTTTTGGATTTAAATAAGGAAGAGATAAGTGAGGTCATAGGTGCTTTAGAAGTAAGAAAGGTGTCTTCTGGTTGGCATCCTTTTTAGAAATTTAAAATTTCAGAAAGATTAATCAAGTCTTTATCAAAGCCATCAATAGATGATCCACCAAAGTTAGA
This sequence comes from Pinacopodium congolense, assembly GCA_028565735.1. Taxonomy (NCBI): domain Eukaryota; kingdom Viridiplantae; phylum Streptophyta; class Magnoliopsida; order Malpighiales; family Erythroxylaceae; genus Pinacopodium; species Pinacopodium congolense. The sequence goes on along the minus strand of JAOXYD010067712.1, from coordinate 5,409 downwards.
ATTAAAGCCTCTTTTTTCATACCTTGAATATGCTTTTTTGAGTCCCCCATCCCATTTTCCCATTATTATATCATCATTTCACATAAAAAATATGGAGGAAAAGTTGTTGAGAGTATTACAAGATCATATAGGAGCCATTGGTTGGACCATTGTAGATATCAAGGTGTTAAGTCCTTCAATATGTAACTATAAATTTGTATGAAAGAAGGAAGCCAACCAAAAGTCCATCCATAAAGAAAGTTATACCCGAACATGAAAGAACTAGTGAAAAATGAAGTGGTTAAGCTTTTAAAAACAGGAATAAAATTTTCTATTTTTTATTCACCTTAGGTTAACCCAATGTAAGTGATATCCAAGAAAGGTGGCATTACTATGGTTCTAAATGAGCAAAATTTAAAAAATTGCAACAAGAAAGGTAACTGGTTGGCATATGCTTATATACTATAGAAAACAAAATGACACCACCAAATAGGATCACTTTCGTTTACCTTTTATTGATCAAGTCAGTGAAAGATTGGTTAGGTATATTTTTCATTGTATGTTAGACAAGTATACTGGCTATTTAGAAATTCTAATAGCCCTTGAGGATCAAGAGAAAACAACATTTACCTATGCATATGGCAACTTTTCTTAAAGGTGTATGCCATTTAGGTTATGAAATGCCCCAACCACTTTTCAACGTTGCATAATAGCTATATTTTCTAATATAATTGAATCTTACATCAAAGTGTTCGTGGATGATTGTTCAGTGTTTGTCACATATTTTAAATCTTATTTAGAAAATCTGGATAAAATGCTTAAGAGATGTGAAGAGAGAATTTGGTACTAAATTAGGAAAAGTGCCACTTTATGGTTTAAGAATGTATTTTACTTGACCCTAAAATAATAAGGGCATACAAGGAGGCCTTACTAAAATTGATGTAATCACTCAACTTTTGCCTCCAAATTTAGGTAGAGTGATTTGGAATTTGTGGGGTCATGTGGGTTTTTATCGAAGATTTAGTCAGGATTTTTCAAAAATAACTAAACCCCTTACTGATCTTTTGACCAAGCATGAGCAATTTGATGTTGATGAGAAATGCATGCATTCTTTTGAGCTATTAAAGTCCAAGCTTACAAGTGAACCAATCCTAGTTTTTCCAAAATTTTCTTTACCGGTTGAATTAATATACGATGCAAGTAATTTTGCAATTGCTGTAGTGTTAGGGCAAAGAAAGAAAAAAAATTTCATTCAATTTATTATACGAGTTGAACACTTAATGATACCCAAAATAATTAGACAAAAATTAGACCAAGACTCATCCACATCAATATGATTGTGTTCTTGACAATTTGAAATTAAATTGTCTAACATTTTGACCAAAGAATTCAGATGATCCAAGTTAAAATCTTGGTTTGAATTTAAGAACTTAGTAACTTCTCGCTCATTCCATACATAAGGCATTGAAAAATCTTACTTACCACGCTCTAAAGGATAAGATTCTAGCACATTTGATTCAAATGGAGTGGGTTGGGAAGGTTCATCAGAAAGTTCTTGCCTAAGATTGGCTAATAATTCCTCTTTCTGATTTGGACAAGAAGCTTTCAACTCAGCCATAGTAGGTTGAGCTTTAGGAGGATGTTGAGCCAAACTTTGATAAACCAAGTCACAAATTTAAGCTTGAATATCACTTGAAGGCTCTTCAGAATAAGAGAAAGATGAGTCTTGCTCATTATAAGATGATTCATAACAAGGGTAACCAAAACAATTCATTGAATCAGGGGTATAAAAATTATCAATAGAATCATATGCATCATTTCCCCAACAATTACCATTGACTTTAGGCTTATACCATTAGCGATCATGCCAATAGTCAACTTGCCTCCACATCTTTGCAATGTTTAAACTAAACACTACAAGATGATCCAATACTCAAACAATACATAAAGAAAATATAGAAAACAAAGAACACATTAAACAAACAAAGCACAAGAGCATAATATAAATAATATTTACACCTTGAATAATTGACACCAATGTATTCTTAAATGGTACCAAAAACTTGCTAGGTTGATTTGGTATCACCTTTTTAACTCAAATAAATTAATCAATTATCATTCAGTTCAAATCAAATACCAAATTAACTTATTGGTAATGTACCGGTCACAAGTAATAAAGTGGAGAACATTTAAGACTCCAGAATATCGAACTCACAGAGAACTTGATTGTATGAACTGCTAAGGTAATTAGATCACAATTATCTAAGGAAACTCAAGGCTTAGACTAAAAGGGTTAGATAGACTAAAGAAAAACTAAAAACAAACCTAAAAACTCTCCTAACAATGTTATGGATCCCTGAATGAAGTAAAATTACCAAATTGATTAATAAGCTAAAGACTAGGCTTTAAATGACTTAATTCAGTCAGGAAATGTTAGAAATCTCTAATCTAATGCCTTAAATAATTCAAGACAAGCTATGGTTAAGTCATTGTCTTTTCTCTAACCATCACTAATTGATCTTTGGTCATTTCATAAATTAATAGGCATTAGTTTTAAAGTTTAAGAAGTTCTAATCCTAAATTTCAGTTAAGATTAGTGCTCTCCTAACAACCAATGTAGAGTTCTCTGATCCAAGGATTAAACAATGATGTTTACAGATTTTCTAATGATTTAGGTAGAGATTTTCAAATCCTAAACCATCTTTAATCATATCTTAAGTGGCCAACTTAAAATAAGCATTAAAACCTCACATAAACAAAGGTGATGATCCAAATTTATGATAAAAACTCACTCCAAGCATCATAGAACCAGTCGTAAGATAGAATTAAGCTTCAAACATCATAAACATACAAGAAATTTAGATTAAAATCAAGACAACCCATGTTCTTTCACAAATATGAATAAAACGGGTGAAATAAGGTAAAGAAGGGTTTAGATTTCATCAAATATTGCTCCAAAGTGTTGTACAACCTTCAAAAATATTAATAAACTCTTAGGGATGCTTACAAAAAACTGGAGATCACATACACAAGGCTGGAAAAGGAAGAATAGAAAAATAACCCTAACCTAAGGAAGAAAAGAGAAAACCTAAGTTAAATCTCTAAATTGGAGACTCTAATATGTATTAAATTCTGCAAAAATAGGTTCTCCAGCTTCTTCTATATGTCCCCTGCAAGAAGGAAGCAAGAGGCCAAGTTGCCGCAAGTGGATCTGCAAGTTGCAACTAAAAATATCTCCATTAGTAGTAAAATGACACTTGAAGAACTATTGAACAATGTCGTTTAGGTCCCACCGTTTAAGTCCTCAACTGGGGTAAAACATGGGTCTGCTAGAGTAAAATGTGGGTGGGGTGTGGACCACTGATTTACTCTAAATTAAGCATCATTCTTCATCATTTCTTGGATTTTCACTTCAATTTAATGTTAACATGAAAATATAAGAAATCAAGACACAAATTAACTCAATTAACATTAAAATAAGGGTGCACATGCATTGAAATATCATAAAAAACCATATCAATTTAGTACTTATCATGGGAAAGTAAAAATTTTAAATAGATAAATAAAGATAATTCTAGAAAATGCCTTTAATGCATCTAAGAAACTTGAGTCTTTGAAATTAGATGATACATTATAGGTGTATCACACTGCTTATAAGACATCCATTAGTATATTCCTGTTTCGCTTAGTTTATAAAAGGTGATAGGTGTCAATTGAATGTGTTTTTACTACATATTTGTGATGTTTTGAACCTTAGTGTTTATACGTTCAATTAATGCTTAAAAGTGTTTAATTTGTAGGAATTAGAGATTAATTGAATATTGGAGCAAAAAGGAAGCAAAATTGTCACTTTTTTAGAGTAATACGTGGGTCTAGATCCACATATTACTCCTTCTGACCCTCGTATATATGGCACAATTTAGGACCTATACGACAGGTTCCATACCTTCATGTTACTTCAAGTTAACCCACTGTATAGCTCTTAGAAAAACATATTATTTAACCAAGGGAGGTTCTACCTAATTATAATGATGAAAAAACACCCTTTATATTAATCTTTTTTTAAGTGTGTTTAATGATAGGTATGTTGTAGAAGAAGAGGCTTAGTTAGCCAATTATGTATTAATGGTACTGAAGACCGAAGGTCGGTTGACTAAATACAAATGATCGGTTGACTGAACTACAATACTGAAGGAAGCATCCATTGATCGAAGGAGGATCCGTCAAGTGAATGATATAAAACGGTTGACCGAATGAACGTCTTGGGGAGATCAACTGACCGAATGAAAAACTGTCGACTTAAGGAAGACTGGTCGACTAAACATTGGCTATCGGTCGACCGAATGAACAACCTAAGAAGATTAGTCGATTGAACATGGCCTATCGGTTGACCGAATAAAGCACAATGGATACATTTCACAACGGACAAAAAAGATATAGAATGGAAACTTCAATTAGAGAACGATCCAAAAGGGTTGATTAATGCTCCAACAGTTATAAGTCTTATTTGTGAGTATAGAAAGGGAAAGTAATGAGCAAACGCACATAATTATTACACATAATATGAGCTTAAAAAGTTTAATAAAGTGTCTTGAGATTTTAAGGTGTATACATGTTTGAGAGTGCTTATTTATCAAGTTTGTGTGAGATTTTATTCTCTCTACTAGTGAGAAATTGATTTGTTATAAGGTCATTCTTGATACTTTTAGAAGGTGTATTTCGAGGTTATTCTTGAACCTACAAAAAGAATTTGTCTATTAGGAGGAAAATTCATAGTGTTTTTCATTGTTATTTAATGTTAATTTACCCCAATTTTAGTGTTTAAATGTTTAATTTATGTTTAGAATTGATTCAATCACAGTTTCATATGAAGAATTAAAGATTATGTGGAAAGGATGCAAGAAGATTATGTTTCTGAACCTATAACAGCACCTTGCCTAACCCACTGTTGATGGATCATAAACCACTGTTGAAGGAGTAAAATTTTTTATACTAATGGCGGGTTGTTCATCCTATAGCTAAGATGATGTAAATCAGTGGAGACTGCCGATAAAGGGCACATGAATGTTTTCTCAACAGATTTGATAAGTGTGTTCTATGTTGTTTTTAAGTGTTTTAAATATTTTTTTTTTGTGTTAAACTTAGTTAGTATAAACTTTTGCATTACTTTTCATTATCTTTTATGTGTTTGATTGCTTTTGGTATTATTGAGTGTTTGAGGGAAAAATATGAATTTATTTGAAGGATGGGTTGATGCACTTTGCTGTTTGAAATTGTAGGTAACAAATGAGACCCGAAATCAGTATAAGTTTTTGTACTGCACCTTTGGTGATGCATTAGATGCCATTATAGAGCTTGGATTGCAATAGAAAAACATGTGAGAAGCCTACATATCAAATTTCAAGTGAAAAGAAGGTCTGTGGAAGAAGA
>JAOXYD010067701.1:0-12748 GCA_028565735.1 Pinacopodium congolense | reverse complement strand
AATGTCTACAGTTAATTATAAATAATTTTACAATTATATTGTTAAAAATATATTTCAATAGAACAAAATTTAATTATTTAAAATATTTATAATTGAATATTTTAAATTATAAGTAAATGCTAAATTATATTGAAATTATTTAATTATATTTTCAATTTGAAAATATATTAAAAATATTCAACAATTTAGTAATTTTAATATTGTAAAGTATTTTTTAATAATTTCAATCTATATTATATTTTCATTTATAAATAATTGTTGAATTATATATATTTGACTAATTGAAAATTATTATATTGAAAATATATTTTAAATATGTTTAAAATAAATTTAAAATTTAAATTCAACAATATGATTAGAGGTTTGTTCTATAGTTTGAAACTATTCAAATTAATTTTACACTTTAAAATATTTAAATTTAAAACTCGTAAATGTATTATATTTATTATAATAATTATTAAAAATTTTGTGAATATAACAAAAAAATCTATGCATTTACTTATATATATATATATATATACATATATTATAATTTGGACATACTTTATATATAAATTTAATTGTAATTATGTCTAGTACATAAAGGCATGTATATTGTAAAAATAATATGTTAATCTTGAAAAAATAATTAAATACAATATAATTCAACAATTATTTATAGTTGAAAATGTTCAGTTATAAAATATAATATGTACAATATAATTGTAAATTTAATTAAAATTTTTAATATAATTAAAATTTTTAATTTTAACATAATATGTTTTTGTTTATTGAAGAGATAAGTTATATATCTAATAATTAAAGTTAGAAATCATTAAAAAAAATTTAATAAAATAATGGTGTATTAATCACTTGTTACTTTTATTGAATAAATAATTTTAACATGAATTGAACGAATTTTAGAAGTTTGATGTCTAATAGTGATACTATTGAAAAACTTTGAATTTTGGGTGAGATTGGGTTTCGTTTAACAAAATTGAATATAAGTGTTAGGCAATTAGATGTATGAACGATGTAATTGAGTCGTGAATTGACTTTGCTTCTGTAAAGCATGCTTTTCCCATAATTTAGGTATAATAGTGGCAATTTGTAAAAACTTTTAATTTTGAGTGCAATTGGATCATGTTAAAACGAAATTAAATGTGTTTTTATGTAATTAGATGTATAAACTATCTATTTGTTCATTCTTGTTATGATATGTATGAAATATTTATTCAATAACATTTAATTAGATAGAGCATAGTTTTTCACGCTTTTATGTTTACTAATGACATTTTGGACAAACTTTGAATTTTGGGGTGACATTGGTTTTCCTTTAACGAAATTAAATGTGTGTTATAATTATGCCCAATTTTATATGAAGAAATTTAGATCAATTTTTGGGTTTAATTGTCCACTAATGACTTATGCGATGCATTCATAAAGGTACACATGTCAATGCATTAAATTTCAGTCATATTTACTAACATAAAGGCATAAAACTTTCCTAAATAGTGGGACAAAACAAGATAATTTAAAAAGAAGATAATGGATATAATTAACTATTGAATATGAATACTAATCTTAACGTGACCGCATAACCAATCATTAATGTGATAAAGCCATTAATAATTTATCCCAAATGCTAAGATTAGATAAGGAATGCATATATGCCAAAGTTTATTTTAAGTGTATCATCTAAAACTAGAACGCACTGTTTAGTTAGGACCTTACAAAATTTCCTCACTTCTGGAAACCAGTAACCTCGATAAGCTTTTTTTAGCATCCTACAAACTGACGATGACAATGGCAGCATGGAAGATCAGGGAAAACCTATGTAGGGAAACAGTATCTCATGGATTTTTATAGTATGATGGCTGATAATGCAGAAGAGTCAATCATTACAGTGAGATATATTCCCAGTTTTAGGGATTTATTGTCAGATATGCAAGCATCCCATGATGAACATATATATTGGTAAAAATCTTCAAACATCAAGACTACTCAGCTAAAATTCGTAATAGGTATGGTTTCCCTTATTCCCATTTATGATTAAATTTATTGATTATATTGATATTTAACTGTAGGCAAAATGTGCAGAAATTCACTAGCATAAAATTAGGAAGAAAAATTAGGGTGGGTATGTGAAATTGATGTCTTCGTAAAAGTTTGAAAGATAAAAAAAAAAACTACAGACCCCCCACCTAGCAATCCCCGTACCTCCCCACCCATGGGTCCTTTCGTTAATTTGAAGAGGATTTCTTCAGTTCTTGCACTTTTTAGGCATGGCCGAGCATTAGACTAAACTCGCATATGTAGATTTTAGGTACTAACCTAAGACCCATTCATTTTATGATGTGTCTTCCCACCTTTTATGGGATTTTCTCAATTCTTTACATGCAATATACTGAATTTCTGGTTGCTATGTATCAATCAATGTCATCAAAGATTTTCAAGAGTCATCTTCTAATTTTCATGAAATTACATTTTCCCAGATGATCTGCAATGTATGATTGGTCATATTTAATGTAAGTATTGTTGCTATGTTTTAGAATGCCAATTAAACTATTAGAATTTTTTGTTATAAATACACATACGGTTACTACCTCCAGGCCTTTCCGAAACATTTCCAATCATTTTCTCTGCTAATCTTGTAGTTGAAGTTGTTAGAAGGGAACAATGGAGCAGCATGTAAGTGTTGTCTAATAATGATATGAAATCAATTTTTTTTTATTTCCTGCATTTTTTTATCGACTAGCACTAAGATCAACTTTTAATTTCCAAGTTTTATAAGGTTACTGTGCAAGTCTATTTTTTAATTTCATACGCGTTTGGTCACTTAATGATTCATCAAAATATATGTTTTATTGGATACAAGATTGTCAAATACTATGTAAATTGAAGGTATTCTATGATTTTATGCAAGGCCTAGCAGTTGAGCAACTAAACTGGGTATCAAATATGGGATTTGGTGAGTTAACCTAGATGCAGAGATTTAAAGTCATTACTGATCTCTGGTTATGGTCGATATTCAATCCAGAAGCATTGACTTTGCATGTGAGGGATGGTGAATTTGAAGAGATATATGGAGATCTTGTTGCTTGGATATTAGGAGTCCCAAATGGCTCCCAAAGAGTTCCAACTAGAGATGGTTTGTTGAAAACTGCATCTATTTTGTAAGAATACGATATGGATTTGAATGAAATCATAATAAATTTGGTGCTCCATAAGGTTCACAATGCTCAATCTAAAGAAGAATTCAAAAGAAATTTCCTTCCATATTTGCTTGGAGTGTTTCTATGTCCCAGTAGTAATAAGGTCATTAGCACTTAGTTGTTTGCCAGCATTATATATGTGTATGCGACAATCTAGGATGGGGCCACTTTGTTCTAAAAAATATTTGCAACGAATTGAGAAAATTTAAAGATACGATTATTCAAGATCTCATTACATGTGTCTCGGTGGTTGTGTTGCAGTTCTAATGGTGAGTGGTTATCTCAAAATTTTGATTGACTTAATCATTTTATTTAATGTTCACCACATGGATCACTTTGTTGTAATGGAGCACTATTTCTTTTTTTTTTTGGTTGTCAGATTTTTTATTTGGACAGACTTTATTTCAATAGGCCGTTGAAATGGGGGGATTTTAGCTAAGATAATGGCGTGGGATGACATGTCTATTAATGAAGTTGTCGATCGTGATAGGAATGGATCACATGGGTTTGAATAAGGTGATGAAAAATTATTGATGTTTTTTCTAGTTTGAACGCAAAACTCCCTTACGTTAATAATGTTTTGAAAGAGCTAAGATCATATAACTTAAATAATGCAATTGCATACTTTTTTTTAAAGATGTGGAACATTGACTACAATAGTCATCATCCAATTATGGTTGGAGGAGGGTGGGAAATGGCACATAGGAAGAGGAAGCATTATGAGAAGAGTTCACAAATAGTGGTAATCTTTGAAGAAAATAAGTGCTATTAATTATCTTTCCACAATGTTCGATCATTACTACATTTCAAGTAAAGGTTGTGTCATACTTTATTAGTGCTCATCAGTAGTGGAATTATTCATGGCTTCTTAATCAATCCTCAATGTGTTGGCTTTTAGGAAAATGACACACTATTTGACGATTCAAACTCACGGTTTCAGTACTCATTAGTCACTAACAAGTTGCAAAATAGAGCACAAGACAGTTTATATGATATGTTAAATCTCCATTGGGAATATATAAATAATTCAAGTATAAAGGGATAATCAACAGATGATGATCTAACAAAGGCTGAAAATTTTTCAAAGGTTTTCTTTAATTTTACCTATACAAGAAACGATTGAGGATGTCCATATTAACATGAATTTTAATGTAAAAATAAGGTTGTTTCTTAACAGTTTCTTATATGCAGATGAAAGGGTGGGTTAATGTTGGTGAGACAGAGAATCTAAGGAAAGATACCGGTCCATCATCATCAAAGGAATCATATGAGGTTTGTATAGTAAATGATGATGGTACAAGCACACAAATGGGGATTTACTAGCCAAAATGCAATGATATTGACAAAATCATTGCTGGTAAACATGCCCCCAACACACAAACCTCGTTTTTGGATAGGCCCCAGATGCTAGATTCTTTCATTTATGAAATATCTTGCGACATCTGCATAGTGAACTTCTAAGTTATACAGGTCATTACATGAATATTTAATTGTGCATTGTTGGAAAATAGGTCATGAATTTTATTTACCGACACAGTTTAGTCACGATGAATTTATTATATATATCATAATGTTTTGGTTACATGGATTTGGGCTTGACTGCAGTGTTAGAAGATCATTTTTATCTGAAGTTGAGGGACATTATGAGCTGCTTCATGTTCAACTCATGGTTGAGTTACATGGTACTTCAAATTTTCAATGAGTAGACCATGAGTTTAGACTTGTAATTCAGATACCCATTTATAGGTATTGTTGACATCATTGTTAAAGTTATATTATGTAGGTGGAGGTGTATCGAGCTTTAAAAATATGTCATTCAAAAGAAGTACCCCCGTCGAATGTATTTGGTGGCCTGGTGGTAAAATATGCCGCACACATCATTAAAGATTTGAATATTGGAATTGATGGGCGAAAATGTTCAATGTTTGTTTGATAATGGTTGAAATTTTTTATTTAACATTATATGTTCAACAGTTGAAGATTATTCATGACGTCATATGGTTTTTTTCCAATTTTTTATTCCAGTAATGATGGGAGGAAATTGGTGGTGTTGTTGCTTTCAACCAAATGTGATATCTGTGTTGATATTTGATTCCAGTCAAAGTGTGAATAGGAGAAAAGAGATTGTTTCCAAAGGATTGGTATGTAACTAATCATCGCTGCATCATTTTATTTTATAAATTGATTTCCTCTTCTTTTTGCTTAAGATTTTCACTCCACTACTTTTATTCATAGGTACTAGTTCTAAGTAAGGTATTATCCACAGTTGGTTTTACCACAAGTTCTGAAGAACATTGCAATCATTATCACCATTTTCAATTTCTTATTATACTGAATTTCCAAAATAATGTGACTTGTGAGTTTCGCATCACAATAAAGTCAAAAACTTCATGTGTTCTTTGTGATTCTAATGAAATCTAGGGCTATAAATAATGCAATTTAATCCTCATGTAATCTGATTAACAGTAATGATGATGGGATATATTTGTGCGGTTCATGGTTGGTCGGACATGAAATAATGGTATGTTATTATGTAAATTTAATATAGGGATTTAAACTAAATTGTAAATGGGTTAACTAATTGTTTGAACAATGTCTCAGTGGACATATGCAAATGAGATTTGACGTTACCTCTGCATACGGATCATGGCAATCCAGTATAATTCAATGTGATCTACTTATATTGAATAAGAGATAAAAAATCAATATATGTTAGTGACAGTGCCGATCTGCTTATTGAGCATAATCCATGTTGCATTGTTAAAGTGTTTTGTATTTTTTCTCTTTAAATTTGAAACTTTTGCATCTACATAATATTAGTCCCTCCAATATTAATGGCTATATGTAACGAACGTGGATTATATGTTCTTGTATGAAACCAATGTCACTTCGATTTCTTTTATTTTTCTTTTATTCTACATGTTGATGCATGTCCTAATAAACTACAACAATATCTAACGAAAATGACATTAAATATGGGTTTATTTCTTCAATCCCAACGACAGGACTTGCATGACAATGAATTGCTCCAGTTTTGAACATATTCATCTCTAACATGCACGCCGAATTCACCATTTAATGTTCACTATAGACATCATTGACCTATGATTTTTTTACATATTTAAGTCTATGCAATTTATTTATTTAATTAATTGGAAACAACTCTAAATATGGAATTTTCAAGTCATTGTTTAGTTTAAAATTTTAATGCCACTAATGTCATTCACATTATAGCCACCAACATTTAATTAAACTTAATTAAAGATATAGTGTAAATCTTTTAAAAAAATGTAGATACCTTAAACTTACAATATAAGTAGGCAGACTAGCTACCCCAAAAATGAAATATGCAGAAATGCTATGGTATGATTACCCAAAAAATAGAAACTGCAACAAAGTTATGGAATAATTAACAAGCATACGGAATGCTACAGTACTAATTTGATATCCCAAGTTCTGCTACATTACCAAGCACCACAACATTAACCAATGCTTATGCTACCATCGCAACACTAGTCAAGACTTCTCCTTTTTTTAATTTACGAGTAATGTTCCTTAGCCTATGTGATTTCATAGATAGTTGTGGATAACATATAGTATACATAAATGCTAGTGATAATTCTTATGAGGAATAACTAATGTGGGTCTTAAGAGTTTGATAAATACAACTTATTAATCTTTAACTAACTAACGTGTACTAATTGAAATATTAAATTATGCAAACTAAAAAATGAAATAGCCACAGCTTTAAATAAACAGGCCAAAGGAATTAGCTTAAATGATGGCAATATAAACATTGTGTTGATGCACTAAATAAAAGAAAATATTTCCACTTAATATAATATAAATGCATGCTTCTCCATTTGGCTTGAGAAAAACTTTCCATGATAGAACGTAGTAGTGGTTGAAAACGAGGATGGAACTAACCATTAAACGAAACTTTTACCTCCTACTTAAAATAAGCTACAAACATATTGAATGTAAATGATGTCTACAGTATAATAACCCAGAAATCTCAAGCATACTTAATAAGAAAATGCAAGATATAAAAAAGTATAATTACTAAGATAAATACATGCTACAATATGAATACAATGAGAAATGCAACAGTTCAACTACCAAGAGACCCGTAGCTATAGTAAAGCTACAGTATAATTAACCATAAAATGCATGCTACATTATTACTCTGCTTTCCCCTGTTTTGCAACCATAGCTACAGTAACAACGATTGCATCGTTTATGACCTGGGTCAACTAATGCTTCAGCTACAATATATTGCAACATTAGTCGATTAACGTAAAACAGTTTGGTTCACACTCTATAAATGCCAACACATTTTGTATGAGTTGTGAAATTTTGAATGCCATTTCATATAAAAAAAATCTTAAAACGATTTAAGCTTTTTTCATGCAAAAACTAACATTTACACAATTAATGAAATTTAAATCATGTTGCATATCAGATGATTAAATGTAGTAACATATATTACTATAACCCCATGAAACACAATTCACATTATCCATCCACATAACATTGACCTGATGTAGAGTCCAAAAAGTTTTTCGTACTTTGTTATAGTGTCCATATTTCAACAGAACATGAAACATTCATGTCCTTAACATTAACCAAAGTAAAGGACACAAGGATGTCACAAACAAAAAATGAACAAAAACCATGCTTTCATCACTCCATAAGACGCACATCTGTAACTTATTAGATTGTGAAGAGGCTACTCGAACTCCAAGTCATCATCACCGTCACTTATCTCTATTATCTCAACCTTAGGTTTTTTCATAGGGGAATCATCATTGGCATCACGAAATCTCTTCTTGTAATTGATATTTAGGGTTATCCCAAGATTATCTAACGAAACTCCTCTGCCATGAAGCTAAAAACAATGGTAACTTAAGTTAGTCTGGTCATAAATGGAATATGAGAAATTTATTCCAATTATTTTCACATCAGTTCACCAAAGGAATCAAATAGATAATAAAACAATCACCTCCTGCTTCAATAAGAATATCTTATTTTCAAGACAGCGCATAATATATTTGTCCAACTCCTTTTCAAATTTCAGCTGCCTGACATAAGTCCTCACAATAGGATCATGTACAACTGTCACATTTACAACGACTTTGCAGTGAATTTTTCATAACTTCACTAACCGAAAGGAAGCTACTTGTTCTCCATTTATAACAAAAACAACAAAAATCAAAAGATGGGCAGCAAGCATACAACTAGATACCTGCAATTATGTCCATAATTTCAGAAGACGTTGAGCCACACTTACATGTCTTACAAGCAAATTGATGCATGGGGATTGAGTTTTATCACCAACTTTATTAATGCAATGACAAAAAATAGACTTTTTTGTAACCAACTTGCCAAATATATAAGGGCAACACCAATGTATAGCTATAGGCACGGGCTTGGACTTCTCTACTGGTGGGAAAAATTATACTGGTGAAAGACTATACTCCATAGATGAAGATATTGTTAGTCGGTCTTTTAATGAATAGTGAAATAGTACATGTTCGGTGATGGGAATAGATGCCCTACAGTACGTAGCTCATCCATCACAACCAAAGAACTAAAGCTGAAATAGATTATAGCTCCATAAACTTTCTACGTTGGAAAAGGGAAAAATAAAGTTTGCTTATGAAGTTTTGTGGTGTCATCATTGTCTGTGGGAGAAACAATTCACAAGACAGACAAGATCCTAATTTTTCATGCACTTATTCATCTACATAGAAAACGTATCTCATTCATTTTAGACTAGAAGATATTGAAACAGGACAACCAACAAATGAAACATTGTCCAAATGAAAAAAAAAAAAGAATAAAGAGCTTTCAAGGCCAAAGAAAATTTTTTCCACTTAATCAAGTTGCCTCCATTCCCATTGTATTCTACTATCTACAGCTCTGTATATATGCATTTTTTTTAATGAATTTAATGTCTACATTTGGATCACAAAGGTCAATGGATTTTTATTAATTTTCACAATATTGTTTGGTTGTGTTCGATGTCTACATGAAATTGGCTCAACTGGTTAAGCCAAATGTTGTTTATTTAGGTTTCTTGATTTGTAATAACATTTTTCAGTTGATTTGAAAAACATATTGTTTGCCACAATTCCACTCACTATTCAATCCATATATAAATCCTTTAACTACTTAAATAAGTGTTCATTGTAACAAACAAATTGTGTGAACAATGTTTTTCCATAGAGATACTATCAATAATGGTAACCCGCAAGCAATGGACGAGACTGTGCTACATAACTCAAATGCTACTGAGTCAAGCATTCAATCTCTGGAAATAGGAATGACCTTTTCAACATGGGACGATGTGTATGATACATATAAAATTTATGCCAGAAGAAATGGATTTGTAGTGGTTATCAGGGGCAGAGATAAAAATCACGATGGACAATTTATATCTCAAAGGCTTTTATGTCACAGGGGACGAATTCACACACCATAAGGGCTACATGATTTTAGACCACGAAGTTCTCGCTGCATTGGGTGTGAAGCAAAATTGTGTTGTCGAGTGATAAATGGAGTTTGGAACATCGTGAAGTTTGATGATATGCATAACCATGAGATGTCATCAATTAATAGTAGATTCATACGACAACATCGTGCTCTAGATACACAAGTGACTAAGACACTATAATTTAATAATAGATGTAGTATTTGGCCTGCTACCAATGTTCGAGTAGTGGTTGTAGGGGCTGAAGGATATGAAAATTTTCCATGTCTACGAAAGGATTGTTTCAATCATCTAGATGCAGTTAGGAGACAACTGCTGAGTGGGGGAGATGCTAAGAATGTGTACAAGATGTTTATTAGAATGAAAGAAAAAGATCCTCGATTTTTCTATGTGATTAATTGCAATGAAGAAGGACGTTTGAAAAATATCTTCTGGGCAGATGCAAGGAGTTGTGCAGTGTTTTCTGAATTTGGTGATGTTGTGACTTTCGACACAACGTATTTAGTTAATAAATATGAAATGCCATTTGCACCTTTTGTTGGTATCAACCATCATGGGCAGTCCATTTTATTGGGGTGTGCACTTTTAAGTGACAAGACAACTGAAACTTTCTATTGAGTTTTTTAGATTTGGCTATCTTGCTTGAACGGACAGATACCAGAAGCCATAATATCAGATGAATGCAAAAGCATCGATAATGCTATAAAGATGGTATTTCCAAATACAAGACATAGGTTGTGTCTCTGGCATAGCATTAAAAAGTTTCCAGAGAAGTTTGGAGCACACCGTGCTTACAAGAAATTTAAAAGTACCTTTATGGACATTGTTTATGACTCATGCAATATTGATGATTTCGATAAGAAATGGAATCATATGGTGGTAGAATTCAATTTGGGTAACAATGTATAGCTCAATTCTCTCTTTAAGCAACGAATGCAATGGGCTCCTGCCTATGTGAAAGACAAGTTTTGGGCAAATACGTCGACAATGCAACGAAGTGAAGGGATGAATGCCTATTTTGATGGCTATGTTCACTCAAAGAATACACTCAGTCAGTTTGTGGAACAATAAGAGAAGGTTATTAGAGAAAAGATTGAGCGGGAACTTCGGTTTGATTATTTGTCATCATCAACTTCAATACCTTTAGTCACACATTTTGAGATTGAAAATATTTTTCAAAATGCATACACAAATAGCATGTTTAGGCTTATACAAAAAGAGTTTATGGGTGTTATGTATTGCGATGTTATTGAAACATTAATGGAAGGTGATTTTAAAAAGCACAAAGTAACTGAAATAGGTATAGACGGTGACATTAACAAGATGTATTTGGTATCATTAACATAATCATGTTTAGAAGTTAAATGTGGGTGCAATCTATTACAATTTAAGGGGATTATATGTCGTCACATCTTCAGAATATTGATAAGGAATTCTTATCCCCAATATTGACTGCAATAAAGTAACAAAATACTGACAGGAATTCACAAACAATCCAAGATGAATGTGTATAGAAATTTATGCATTTTTAGGCATACAGTTACTTTTTATATCTCTAGGTTGCCATGTCCTTTTAGGAGATAGAGGGGATCTTGGAGAGGATGAAATCTCTTCAAAAACCTGCAAAGCCTGATTCAGCACCATGAGAACATAGATAAAACATCATTCAGAATATCAAAATACAAATAAAAGGTAAAAGAGAAGCACAGATATATGTTAAGCTTTTCCCATGTACCTTTTCACATCATGTATTGGAAGAAAGTTTTATTTTCTCATACAATTGAGCTTTCAAGTAGAAGTAACCACCATTCTCAGTTTCATTCTCATCGTATATGAATATAGTTCCTTAGTAGATTTGCTTAACAATTCCTTTCTTATCCTGTAATAAGAAAAAGATGCTTTTGTAATATCCTTATACATGTATATCCACAAATATTTCACTACCAAAGAAGGAAGGTGGAGTCAGCAGCCTACCTTCAATGAACCAGAACCTTGACGGTGTCACTAATATATATGGTTTTCCTTTGATAGTCTAAAGCAGTAAATTTCATATCAGAAGGACCAATTTTAAGTTCTTGCTAACTAAGATTCATGATAACAGGTGCTTCTGCTCCCTTTTTTAAATCTGGGACATAAAAAACAGACACCAACAGAAGAGTAATAGAAGATTCTAATTAACCCATATTAAAATATGTTGATAACTAGAAATCAAGTAAACTAGATTCTCACTTTGTATGAATCATCTTTCTCCATGCTTATGATGAGACCATGATCCTTGCGGCTACAATGGAGACTATATAAGGTAAGGACATCAACATGCGCAATAATAGGGCATAGGGTAATCAACTTGTAGAGAGCTTACTTAAAGCACACAAGATCATAAAGTCCAAATTTTAAGCCAGAACTTGAACTCTCTTCCTTCTTACCACATTTTTCTTTTGTAATCAATTTTTTTTTCTTTGATCCCCCTTAAAGTTGTGTAAGCCACGCCGGGTTATCAAATTCATTATTTTTCAAAGGCTTAAACTTCAGCAACTCCTCTTCCAAAGGCATAACACCCCAGCAACTTAAGGAATCTAAAGATACTTTTTAATGCAAAAATCCATCCTTAAGCATCAGACCATCAAGAACCTCAAATACCATACCCGTATCATGATCATGTCTGATTTGAGTAAGAGGTTGAAAATCCCTTGAAGAAGGGAAAAAAACAATGTGATCACATGCACTAACATTTGAGAAAACTAAACTCTAAAATGAAGGATTTTCACATTAACCTAGTTATCTTGACCGACTCAATCTAGGAGTAGGTGAAGCAGTGTTCTTAAAAGCAATTCCCCTACCCTAGAAAGGTGAAATATAAACTATTCAAGAGACTTCATAGAAGAATCATTTGCATAAGCCAAGTTCTTGGAGGAAAGAAATAACACAAAGAAATACAGAAGGTTTAAGAGCCCACTAAAAGATAAAACAAAGTCAAGTTCATCACAAAACTCACAGAGCAATCGTTAAGGGCAATGGCAATCTTTTACCCAAGGCTTCACTACGAAGTATATCTTGTCGT
>JAOXYD010067680.1:0-12748 GCA_028565735.1 Pinacopodium congolense | reverse complement strand
TAAGTTTTTATATGTTATTTCATGTGAATTCATTCCCATTTTTATGTACAGGTACTTAAATTGTGTTAAATTGTGATTATTGGTAGGTTCAAACTCTTAACATAAGTTATGGATCGAAAGTTCAAGTTTTTGAGGGATTTGGATCAAAATTTGGTTGGAAGCATGTTGTTTAGGGCTATATATGGTGGGTAAGAGCATTATATACAGCGAGCTAGGTGATTCTAGTAGCCCATTGCGACCCTTCGATTCCAAGCTATATACGACGGTCTTGGAACTCATCGTATTGGGGTCCTAGACCACCATATTCAACTTTGATAACGAAAAAATAAGCAGAAAGAGGCGTCATTTTGTGAGCAACTAAAACCTAATAGAGTGGGCATATAAAAGGCTAAAAGAAGAGTAACGAGTCGGTAGATGTACATAGAAAAAAAACACATATGGTTTTCTCTTGTTTTCTCTTGATTTTCTCCTTGATTCTTAAGCATTTTTTGTCATTCTTTTAAGGTTTTACGGTTAGAATTCATTGTTAATGATTGAATAATCTGTTTTATAGATGTTTTTAGTTTATTTGGCTTCTTGTCAGTATTTATTTGATTTTATTAGATAGTTATTTTCGGATTTGATTAATATTGGATGTTTAGAGGAATTATTTTAAGGGTTTTGAGTTACAATTTCTTCAAGACCAATGTATGGGTACGAATTTAATTTAATTGGCAGCTTTGATTTACAATTTTTATAGAGATTTTAGTAATTAATCTTTTGTCTTGGGTTGTCTTTGTCTTATTTCTATTTATTTTCAGATATTGATAGGATTAATTACTTGTTTTACCTTAGTTCTTGATAGTTTTGATTGGGTTTTGATTTATGGATGGACATTTACTTATTTTTATATTGTTAATGCTTTAATTTCAGTTTTGTTCTATCTTTATGGTGCTGGAATTTCTGTCTCTTAAGGAATCAGTTTGAGAATTAAGTTTGGTTTATGATTTTTTGGTTATTAAGATAGATAGTTTAAGTTTGCATTATGTAAACTATTGAATCTAGGTTTCCTTGATTGATTGTTAATTTTCCAGCTTTGATCTTTTCAACTTAGATATGGATTTTATTTATTTAAAACTTATGTGGATCAATATAAACATGTGTTGCTAGTTTCCTTAAGAGATTAGAGATGTTAGAAGGATGAAGAGATGGAAATTGTGAGAATGGAGTTGTATTAGTCTTGAATTGGTATTTGAAACTCTAGGTTGTTTTAGGATTTAGAATAAATGACATGAATTAGGAGTTACTTCTAGGTTTGATAAACCTTTAGGTAACTATCTAATTTGAAAGCTAGGGTTAAACTTGTGACACGTAATAGTCTATAGTGATTCCCGAGAGTAGGAATAGGTTAGTTGAATTTGTCAAGTTGCTTAATCAATTAATCTGGAATTCCATTCCTTTAGACTACACCTTCCAAGCTTATGAGTAGGTGGCCTGAGTTAGTTGTTTCTTAGTATTTAATGAATCTTCCTTATTGAACTTAGAGTGCCTATTCTAGATCATAGTAGAGATATGAACATTACTAGAACTTATTAGTTTTGTTTGTTTTTGAGAAATTAAGGATTCGAGAGCCTACTTGAGTCCATAGGCTCACACCATGATGAGAGTACCTTTTATTAAGATTTAAGGATAAATGAAGATCTTGGATTCCTGAAGACATCTCCAACCCATCTTTTGCTATTATTATTCATCTTTATATTTGTTTTGCAATTGTTATGTTATTTGATATTATTGCATCTTTTTTGTTTAGTTTCCATCATTTCAGAGTATTGTCTTTTATCTTGTTTGCAACATTAGAAATAACAATTGCATCTTAGCTCTCTATGGTTCGACCTTAGCTTGCCATTTATTGCATAGTTTGGTTGTTAGGAAATTTATTATTTGGTAGTTGGCAACAGTCTATCAAATTTTTGGTTCATTGTCGAGGAGTTGGCGTTTGCTTATTGTGGTTTCTTGTGTTGCTTTTATTTTTGTTTTTTTGTTGTTGATCTTTTTCATTCCTTAAGCAGTTTGCATGTCCTACAGTTCCTCTAAACACATTCGTTTGTGTAAATTTGATGAAGAAAATAGAGATTCACTACTTTCTCCACCTAACCATTTTTATTTTTCTCCTATTGCAAGTCACACCAGGCATTGTCAAAGGGCGAGGAAGTCATCTACACCACCCTTATCTTTTGAAGAAGAGGTTAACGAGAGTTTAGAGGAAGCAAAGGAGACTATGGAACATCAACAATGCACTTAAAAAGAGCTTTCATCTCCTTCTTTCAATCTTAAATTTCTTTGTACCAATTATTCGGATGATGAGCCGACAGTTGAGATTAAACCTAGACTGATACGTGCATTACCTATTTTTACAGGTTTTCGTAACACTAGCTCACTGGAATCAGTCTACATTATAGATCCTAACAAGTTCTTGAAAGAGCTCCATATCACATGCTCAGGTATGAAGCCAGCGGGAGTCACTATTGAACAACTCAAGCTAAAGGCATTTCCCTTTGCCTTAGCAGATGTAGCCAAGGAGTGGCTATATGATTTGCTAGTCAGTTCAGTCAACACATGGAGCATATACAATAGGCATTCCTAGAGAAATACTTCCCCGCTTCGAGAGCCACCAACATAAGGAAGGAGATTTGTGGTATTAGACATGATACAAAGAAGTCACTACATGAGTACTAGGAGTGCTTCAAGAAGCTCTACAATAGCTATCTAAACCATCAGATAAGTGAGTAATTACTAATTCAATATTTTTATGAAGGCTTACTTTCTTTTGATATGAACATGATCGATGCAGTGAGTGGTAGATCCTTGGTGGATAGGACACTAGAGATTGCTAGAAACGTAATAGTAATAATGGCGGGAAATTCTCAGTATTGGCAGAACCGCAACAGTGCCTCATACTCAACGAACCAATCGAAGGAAGTTTCCATTTCCAAGCTTGAGCAGTAAGTCACTGACTTAACATATTTGGTCCAGTAAGCAGTGATGGGAAAAGGGCCCACTAAAGTAAATAGCATTTATGCTTTATCTGATCATTTTACAGATGTATGTCCTTCCTTGTAGGATGAACAAAATTTAATGCAGTTGGAGGGTTCTAAGAACAACAGCGGAGGTATAACCATTTTGCCCCCATCTAAAATTTAAGGTGGAAGGATCATCCTAACTTCAGGTATCGGAACCCACAACAAGGAAGTAGCTCTAATGCACGACAACCCATTTATCAGTAATAGCATCAAGGATTTCATGCACCACCAAATTTCCATTAGAATCAATTGTAGTTTCAGGTCAAGCTATTGCCTCCACATCCACCACAACAACAACAAGCTGGAGGTATGTTCCTAGAGGAAATTGTTAAGAGCTTAGCGACTAACACTCTTCAATTTTAGCAGGAAGCGAGGAGTGGTTGGAAGAATTTAGAAAACCAAGTTAGTTAGCTGGCTGATGCTTTAGGGAAGCTCCAGATCTAAGGTTCTACCAGGCTACCTAGTTAACCTGAAAGGAACCCAAAAGAAGATGCTTGTGCCATTAGTTTGAGAAGTGGCAAGGAGGTACAAGAGCTAAGAAAGGGGAAGGAGAAAGAAGGAGGATCACCCTCCTCAGGTAAAGGCTTCACACCCGATTGTTACTATTCACCTTCTGTTCCATTTCCCAGCAGGTTGCCAAAGAATAAACAACAAGAGAATGAAAAGCAAAATATTGTAGGTCTTTCGCAAAGAGGGAGTTAATATCCCTCTTTTAGAAGCGATTAAGCAAGTTTTGCAATATGCTAAATTTTGAAGGATCTGTGTACCAAAAAGTGGAAGTTGAGAGGAGATGAGAAGATCAGTGTGGGTGGTAATGTCTCAATAGTCTTACAGAGGAAGCTACCAACCAAGTGCAAGGATCCAAATATTTTTACCATTACTTACAATATAAGTAACATGAGGTGTCAGAGATGCATGTTAGATTTAGGAGCTTCGATTAATGTTATGTCTTTATCTATTTTAAAAGCTCTTAATCTTTGTTCATTAGAGGATACCCGTTTCATCATTCAATTAGCTGATAGATCTAACACATACCCTGAGGAGGTTATTAAACATGTTTTGGTGTAGGTTAACAAGCTAGTTTTCCCTACAGATTTTTATGTGTTAGATATGTAGGATGAGGGCTCTTTGAGTCCCTCGACTATGACAAAGATCAATGTACACAATGGGGTGCTAACTATAGAGTTCAATGGAGAGGTTATTTTTTTTAATATCTTTGATGCCATGCATTATCCATCAGACTATGAGTCGGTTGCCAAGGTAAATATTCTTCACTCTTTGGTGGAATAGTGGTCTTTTCTTTCTATAGGTGACCCTTTGAAGGTAGCCTTGACTACCCCATTAGAGAAAAAGATGTCCTATTTTTAGCAAAGCTAGTTTGAGTTTGGAGAGGAGTTAAAGGAAGCAATTTGGGCACTTGAGACTAGTCCTTTTCACAGGTATGTCCCTCGCTTTTTAGGATTACTTGTTAGTATTAATCAGTTATTAACTTTTATTATACAGGCACCAGAAGTGGAGTTGAAGCCCTTACTTGCTTACCTAAAGTATGCATATATAGGCACTAATAACACACTTCTAGTTATCATAGCAAGTGATCTTACAAAGGTGTAAGAAGAGAATCTCGTCAGTGTGTTGCAAGAGTATAAGACTACATGGGGATGGACAGTTGCAGATATTAAAGGTATTTAGTCCTTCTTTGTGTATGCATAGGATTTTTCTTGAGGAAGGAGCTACTCCAGTTCATCAAGTGTAAAGATGTCTTAATCTACCAACGATGGAGGTGGTGAAGAAAAAAGTTATGAAGTTACTAGATATGAGTGTCATATACCCCCTCTCTGATAGCAAATAGGTAAGTCCTTTATAGGTGGTTACTAAGAAGTCAAGCATTACAATTATAGAGAATGAGAGAGGAGAGATAGTTCTAACTAGGGTGCAGAAAGGAATGGCTAGTTTGTGTGGACTATCACAAACTCAACTCGATGAGTAGAAAGGACCATTTTTTGTTGGCCTTTATTGATCAGATGTTATAACGTCTCTTTGGTCGTGCTTACTATTATTTTCTTGATGGTTATTCAGGTTAGATTAAGGTAGCTATTGCTCTAGAGAATTAGGAGAAAATGACTTTCACATGCTCATATGGGACCTTTGCCTATAGAGGAATGCCTTTTGGTTTATGCAATGTTTCTTGCTACCTTTCAAAGGTGTATGGTAAGTATCTTTTCTAAGTATCTTGAAAAAATCATTGACATTTTTATAGATGGCTTTATTGTGCATGGGGGCTCATTTGAGCAATGCCTCGATCACCTTGTTTTAGTTCTTAAACAATGTCTTGAAATTAACCTAATTTTTAATTCTAAAAAGTATCATTTTATGGTTTAACAAGGGATAGTTTTAAGACATGTTATTTCTGCTAAAGGTATTGAGATTGATAAAGTTAAGATAGATCTTGTTTCTTTTTTACCTTAACCCCGTTTCTATGCGAGAAGTTCGCTCTTTTCTTGGCCATGTAGTATTTTATCGCAGGTTCATTCAGGATTTTTCCAAGGTGGCACAGCTATTGTATAGACTGCTGCAGAAGGACAATGAGTTCTTTTTTTACGAGGAGTGCATGAAGGCGTTTAATGCCTCAAAGGAGAAGTTGGTCACAATGCCTATCTTACACATAAGGTGTTCGAGCTTATGTGTGACACCTTCAACCATGCCATTAGAGCAGTTTTGGGCCAGAGAGTGGGATGAATCCCTCATGCTATTTACTATACCTCGAAAACTTTAAAAAATGCCCAAGCAAACTATGTCAGCACAGAAAAAGAGATTCTTATAGTAGTTTTTTCTTTTCATAATTATAGGTCTTATTTATTGCGTACTAAAATTATTGTTTATTTTGATCATATAGCTTTGAAGTACCTATTGGCGAAGAAGGAGGCAAAGCCGAGGCTCATCCATTGGATACTCCTACTTCAGGAGTTCGATGTGGAGATAAAGGATAAGAGAGGCTCAGAGAATGGAGCAGCAGATCATTTGAGCCGCTTTGTGGAGCATGATACTGACACATGCCCTATCAATGATGAGTTTCCAGATGAGCAGCTACATGCAGTATAGCTGACAATCCCCTGGTACCCTTAATATCATAAATTTCTTGGTTACTCATCAATTTCCTGTAGATTTCATCAAGGCACAAAAGGAGAGGAAGAAGAGCCAAGAAAAGTTTTATGTATAGGATGATCCTTACCTATGGTGGTTTTGTGTGGATTAAGTTATCAGAAGGTGCATACTTGACAGTGAAGTTATTTCTATCTTGACATTTTGTCATTTTTATATATGTGGAGGCCATTTTGGCCCAAAGTGGATAGCTCGTAAGGTTTTAGAGTGTGCATTCTACTGGCCATCTCTATTTTGAGATACATATGATTTCTATAGGACTTGTTATAACTGTCAGCAAATAGGTACGTTGGGTCCTTGTGAGAAAATGCCTTAAACCCCCATATTGATTTATGAGATTTTTGATGTTTGGGGTATTGACTTTATGGGTCAATTTCCTTCTTCATTTGGGTTTCAATATATTCTACTTACGGTTGAGTATGTATCAAAATGGGTGGAAGCAAAAGAATTAATAATTCTCGAGTGGTTGCAAATTTTTTGAAATCTAACATTTTCTCTAAGTTTGAAGTCCCATGAGCCATTATCAGAGACAAGGGGACTCATTTTTGCAATCGGACGATAGAGGCCGCTTATCACCCTCAGACGAGTGGACAGACTGGGGTGTTTAATAGAGAGATTAAGTCCATCTTAGAAAAGACAGTGATTCTTAATAGAAAGTAGGCATTTGTGTCTTAATGAAGCCTTATGGGCTTACAAAACTGCATACAAAACTCCGATATGGATATCACTTTACATGCTTATTTTTGGGAAGCCATGCCACCTTTTAGTGGAGCTACAACACAAGACTTATTTGGTTATCAAGAAATGCAACATGGAGTTAGAAGCCATCGATGCCCATAGAAGATTATAGTTACAAGAACTCGAAGAGTTGCGACATAAAGCTTTTGAGAATGCCCGAATTTATAAGGAGAAGACTAAGGCAGTCTATGATCGTAACATCTTCAGGAAGACATTCGTGGAGGGATAAAAAGTACGTTTATATCATTCCCACCTCAAACTCTTTCCAGGTAAGTTATGCTCTCGATGGATAGGTCCTTTTTAGGTTACTCAGGTATATCCCATCACGTAGTGAAGATCCGAAGTGTCAAGACGGAAAAAGAGTTTAAAGTCAACGGACATCAGCTTAAACATGACTTTAAGGGATTTCAGGTGCAAAACATGGAGGTGATGGAGGTTAAAGCTCCAACATATATTAGTTGATTTTGGTTGACAGGGGTCGAGCTTGTGACCGTAAAAAAACAATTGTTAGGAGGCACCCCAACCTTATCCTATTATTTTGATTCTTTTGTTTAATTTTTCTTATTGGTATCATTTTAGTACCTTATTTTCTTTTTGTTTACTTTGTTTCTAGGAATGCAAGAATGGAGCTTTCAAGTCATTGTGGCCTCTTTGATTCAGGGGAGTCCTTCTATTCTCATCCCCTTACTTATGCTTTTATTGATTTTATGACATTGGGGACAATGTCCCATTTAAGTGTGGGGGTGGGACCAATTTGAAATTTTTTTTAAATTTATGCATTTGTTCACTTGAATTGCTATGATGAATGTTGAATGTGAACCAAGAAATTCTATCATAGTAGTTCAACTAAGAATTGAGTTATGTGCTTGAATTTGGATTAGGCGACATGAGAGAAAGGTGAATCTTATGGATTGATTAAAGTAGTTGGTTGCATAAACCTAGTTAACAACTGATACTTGAGAGATTAGGTGATATATGAAAATTTCATGGATTTTTATATAAGCACATGTGAGATTTTTAGCTTATATGACTACATTTCATAGTCGTTCTATTTCTTTTTTCTGTGTGATGCTCCTCTAGAAGTTTACCTTCAGACCTTGCATGGAACCGGTTTGAAATTAGGAGATGCATGCTTTATGGAAATGATTTAGGGCCTTCTTTATTTTTAAACCATTTAGCTTAAATGACTCACCAAGTTATTTTTCCTTTGCAAACCCATTTGAGGCATTAATCTTGTTGTTTCTGAATTAATCACCTTACATTAAAACCTAGAAACCTTTAGCCTTACACTGTCACGAGTTTAATGAAGTATTAAGTAAGCATATGATGTTTAGGGACTTTTTGTTTGTATTCTGAGATGTTTTAAGAGGCTTTTCTACTTATGCATTTATTGAGTTATTCTGCCCAAAAAAAGAAGAAGAAGAAAAGCATCTTTGTTTTTGGCATTATTGATTAAAAATGCCTTTGTTTCTAATGTTGAATAAAACATAGTAACATTATTTAGTGATGAGATGAGTAGTTGTAGTTGGTGATATTTATATGTATATCTTAGAATTTGAGTTTGGTTGTCCATTCTTACTTAATGCTTTGTTAATGCTTGTGAATTACCCCTTTGACCTTTTTATCTCACCTTAAACCAAGCCCTATTACAACCCTAAATAAAAGCCCATTTTGATCCGTAATGACATGTGTATTTTATATGGTAGAGAATTGGTGAATTTATAAGCCTATGATATTGTAGTCTCTTAGAGGGAGTCTTGAGTGAAACACCAACCTTAAACACTTAAGTGAAATGACTGAATTTTGTGAGGAAAGGCTATCTTATTTTTATGATTGCTTTTAATTAATGGTGTCTACCTTTGACTTTATTTATGTGCACTAATGAAAAGATTATAATATATATAGTAGCTCAATGCTTAGGCTTATTGAAGTTTGAAGGATAGCATATACTCAATTGTCTTTGAAAACAAAATGACAGAATATTTTAATTGTTCTTAAATTGCTTGAGGACACATATAGTTTTCTCTTGTTTTCTCTTAATTTTTTCCTTGATTCTTAAGCATTCTTGGTTCTTTTAAGCTTTTAGGGTTGTTACTAATTGAATAATATTTTTTATAGATGTTTTTAGTTTAATTAGCTTCTTTTTAGCAGTTATTTAATGTTGTTAGATAGTTATTTTTGGACTTGATTAATATTGGATGTTTAGAGGAATTATTTTAAGGGTTTGAAGTTGATTCTTCAAGAACAATGTATGGATATGAATTTAATTTAATTGACTGCTTTGATTTATAATTTCTGCATAGATTTTAGGAATTAATCTTCTGTCTCGGGTTGTTTTTGTCTTATTTCTATTTATTTTCAGATATTGATAAGATTATTTACTTATTTTACCTTAGTTCTTAATAGTTTTGATTAGGTTTTGATTTATGGATGGACTTTTACTTATTTCCAGATTGTTTAACCCTTTAATTTCAGTTTTGTTCTATCTTTAGGGTGCTGGAATTTCTGTCTCTTAGGGAATTAGTTTGAGAATTGAGATTGGTTTATGATTTGTTGGTTATTAAGATATTTAAGTTTGCATTATGTAAAATATTGAATCTGGGTTTCCTTGATTGATTTTTAATTTTCCAGCTTGGATATTTTCAACTTAGATATGGATTTTGTTTATTTAATGCTTATGTGGATCAATATAAACATGTGTGGCTAGTTTCCTTAAGGGATTGGAGATGTTAGAAGAATGAAGGGATGGAAATTGTGAGAATGGAGTTGAAATTGTCTTGAATTTTATTTGAAAGTCTAGGTTGGTTTAGGATTTAGAATAAATGATATGAATTAGGAGTTACTTCTAGGTTTAATCACCATTTAGTTAACTATCTAATCTGAAAGCTAGGGTTAAACATGTTACACGTAATAGTTTATAGTGATTCCCGAGAGTAGAAATAGGTTAGTTGAATTTGTCAGGTTGCATAATCAATTAATCTAGAATTCCATTCCTTTAGGCTACACCTTCCAAGCTTATGAGTAGGTGGCCTAAGTTAGTTGTTACTTAGTACTTAATGCATCTTTTCTATTGAACTTAGAACGCCTATTCTAGATCATAGTAAAGATAGGGACATTACTAGAACTTATTAGTTTTTCCTGTTTTTAAGAAATTAAGGATTCGATAGCTTAATTGAGTCCATAGGCTAATACCATAATGAGAGTACCTTTTCTTTAGATTCAAGGATCAATGAACATCTCGCATTTCCGAAGATATTTGTAACCCATATTTTACTATTGTTATCCATCTTTATATTTGTTTTGCAATTGTTCTATTATTTGATATTATTGCATCTTAGTTATTTAGTTTCAGTCATTTCAAGGTGTTGTCTTTTATCATATTTGTAACATTAGAAATAACAATTGCATCTAAGCTATCTATGGTTCGACCCTAGCTTGCCATTTACTATATAGTTTGGTTGTTAGGAAATTTATTATCTTGTAGTTGGCGACAGTCTATCAGTTAGAGATTTGTTCATTAAGCATTCTCTATAAATGAATGAGCTCATATACTTACACTTTCTCAGAGCTCTCCTGAGTTTCTCCCATAGGTGCTTAATTAATTGATGAATCACCTGAAGAGCTAGGGAGGTAATCTTAGTTCTTTCTTTTACTTTTGACTTAAATCACCTATTGAACCAAAGTGGTTCTAATCATGTGTTTTGATGATGATAAAATATTATTATTACTATGTTTGAGTTTTGAAATGTTTATAAGATAGGTAAATGCTTGTGGAGCTAAGGATTGTATGATCAAGAGCTTGGATATCAAGGATTAAATGATAAAGCTTAAGTGATGATAGATCAAGTGATAATCAAGCTTGAAGATAAAGAGAAAGAATATCAAGTTTAGTTAGGCTTAGTAAAGGTCTTAAGTTGTAAGTCTTCTTAATCTTGATCAATGCTTGAAAAGGACTCTCACATTTGCATGATCATTTTTGCATATAGGCATATAGGAGTTAAATTGTGATTTTAGTGATCAAATGAATTTAATTATGTCTTTGGCATATTAGGAATTGAATTAGAATAGCATTTAGGCTATATGTTGCATGATGAATTTGAATTCTGTTAAATTGATTTGATGTATGTTTATTGATATGTTAAATGCATTGAAATATTTTTTAGGTGTTGGTTTTGTATGACTAAATTTGTTTAAGTCTAATTGCATTGTGAATTTATTGAAAAGGTTTTAAAGTTGGTTAAAATAATCAAGAAAATTCTTATGTTTTGATGATTTAAAAACCTTGAATTATGCTTTAAAAGTTGCTTGAAGTCTTAATTATTGTTAGGAATTTTTTTGGAAAGCTTTGGAGCTGTTTTGGCTAATTTTTCATGTTTTTTAGACATAAAACGACATGAAAATTATCCTTAAATGTTGTGCTCAAGGGTGCCATTGTACTCCTTGTTTTTAGCATCCTTAATGGTGGACTGTTCATCTGTTAACAGTGCCGTTGATAAACATAGAGGATGTCGTTATGCATCCAGACTCTAATAGCCAGTTTTGGGGTTTCGATCTTAACAACTTTTTAACCTCCCAAATGACTAGTGTTTAATTCTAATGACTCCAAATTTCTCTCAACTCTATATATATCATTCCTAAACACTTTTAACAAGTTTTAAAACCTCTAAAAAACAAACTACAAGATCAAATCTCTCAGTTATTCAAAGTAATCTTTGTTTTTTGTACAATTTTTTTTCAATCACTATTTTGCTATTTTAAATTCATTTGTGGTATAGCAAAATTGATCTTTTTAGTTAGTTTAGATATAAAAGAATCTCAGAAAGCTTTTAGGTGATTTTTTGATTCATTATTCTATTTTTTTTAAGCTTTTAAATTCTCAACACCAAAACTATCTCTATTTTGGTTCATTTTCATTTATCTTCTATGTTCTTCATTTTTTAGCATACAAATCAATTTTTCTTGCTTATAAGTCATTACAAACATTTAGCTTAAGGAATCAAGAGTGTATAAAAGTTTTAACTTCAATTTTTATGCACTCAAATAATGTATTTGAGCTCAATGAACACAGAAATCTCAAAACTGTCAAGTTTTATATACAATGCCTTTGAACAATTTGATATTCGATTTTAATTAGTTTCTGGGTTTGTAAATTTGATGTTTTCAATTTTCTTAAGGTCTTAAGATTGTGCAAGTATGTTTTTCAATTTTTTAGTTTGCTAAAAAATGTCTGGGTTTGACAGTTTTGACTTTGAGCTCGATTTTAATCATTTGATTGATATGCTAAAATTGTGTTTGTTTCTGCGATTTGTTGTGAACTGATTTATTAAGGGTGTAGTACGTTTATTGCATTTAGTTTCCATCATTTGATAGGTTAAAACATTTTTCTATAGGCGGAAACATTAAAATTGGACTTATTGACAAATTTTGTGAACTTAGGCATAATCTAATTTTTGGTTGTCTTGATCACTTTTTTGTCGATTGAATTAGATTATTTATGATCTATTGATGTGTTAGGAGGCTTATTATAATTTTGATTTGTCTCTAGATTTTTTAGAATTGAATTTATTGCATGAGCTTTAGAGAAACACCATAGAAGGTATGATTGGTTACCTTAAATTAGGGGAATTGATTTGTGTTAGTTATTGATAGTAGTATAAGCTTCTCTTTACCTTTAAAATAGGTTTGATAGGTTTCTCTTGGCCTGTAGAAAACAATATTTGAATTACATTAATATTGGATTGTGAATTGGATTGGATTAGGCCTTAATTGTGTATTGACATTCCATATTGCAT
>JAOXYD010067661.1:0-12749 GCA_028565735.1 Pinacopodium congolense | reverse complement strand
CAAGCACACGGTCATTACATTAACCTTCTCAGCATCAAGAACCCTAGCAGCTACAAATTATGCTCCATATCCCACAATAAATTCTCCAACACCTTAGGCTCCTGCATGCCCTCAAACACCTTAAGTTCATGCACCTTTACTGATGAAAGTTGAGGTGTTGAGCTTTTTACTCGACTGACTTCCTGTATTGCAATGACATGCCTTAAGATTGTAATCTCGACTTGCGCCTCCTCGTATGCCTTCAACAAATCCACCATTTGTTATTACAACTGTCAAATCCGATCCGCCATTGTCTCAAATCGGGATTGATAGGAAGTGAACCCCTCCTCTCCCACAGGAATCGGTCCTATGAGTGTCTCCACCCTAGTTACTCGTTCTGCTAGATTGTTGCCTCCTACCATATGAAAGTTAGGCTCTGATAACAGTTGATACAAAGGTCTTTTTGGAGCTCGAAATTTCACTGAAGCATAGCACCAACACCCTTACACGACAATCTCGCTTAGGTCGCTTAGGTCTGCTTAAGCAAGATTCAACCTTCAAAGACCCTCGAAGTGTTTTACTCGCATACCCGAAGAAATAATGCTGTAAAGAAACAAGAGAATAAAGTAGGCAATAATACATAAGAGATATACAGTAAAACTATCAAATTATATATTACTTTCCCTCAAAAGAATACAAAGAAGTTCTCTTAGATAGAATGAGAAGAGGTAAGCTTGAATGAGTGACATATAAGCCCTCTGTCTTGGAAGCCAAGTTACAATCCAAATCCTAACTAAACTACACTTCCTAAGAAGATGCTAAAGATCACGTCTATCTCTATTAGGTTAAATTATGTGGATCAATTAGATAACAACCCATCTAAATAAGACTCTAACTAATAAGACAGAATCATATTACAACTGAAATACTAGAATTTACACATCCATACCCTCATAGATCTCTATTATCTTCATATGTTGAGTCCTACTGCAATGCTAACTGTTTATGTCGCCATATAATCCAAAATCTCCCCACGATCTCTATCCGATGATGATGCTAAGTGATTTTTGCCAAAGCCCACATAAAACACTGGTCTGATCCAACGCTTACCTACAATAAATCTGCTAGTCGTGGTCCATTCATCCGATTGTAGGCCAAGTCCTTAGTCTATTAAGTCCTTAGCCTTAGACAAGTCAATCCCTGTAAGGTCCGAGACTCTACCAAAATTTGCATAAAGTCTAATCCCACTTGCCCCTGTTTTCCATAATATCCTCGCATGCCTCCCCCATGCAAGTGATCCATCTAACATTCCCTCTAAGGCACGTTTTGAAGGTCGTCGAGAAGTGCTTTGAAGTTTAGGGGTCTAACACACATCCTCTGGAATTTTCATAGCTACTATACATAAGCTACTTCTATAAATCACCAGTAAGTTAGACCATTAGTAGCAACAAATCGATCAAATATGAGATCATTTATGATCGAGGAATTTAGGATCCAGTAGTTGAGAATATTTGATGTACTTTTTATTTTACTCAAAGATATGTTATCTTTTGTCTTTTCAGTAGTTATATTTAGATTTATTATCTTTTGTCCCTTTTATTTATTTATTTTTTTTTCTTCTCAATAAGCTGTACTACCCTCAATCGAAAAGAAACACATCAACTTAATGATATCAGGGGAATTTTCCCACTCCACTCACTCTATTTGTATGTTTATTTTCATTATTTGAACATTGGGGATAATGTTCAATTTAAATGTAGGGTAGGGAATTAGGAACAAAATTTTCATTTTACTTAAATTATTATGAATCTAATAGTGATTATCTAATTTTTTATTTTGAAAATTTTCTTAATGGTTTCCTAAATGTTAATTATCGTGCTATAATTTGATTAATGTAGCCATTATAATCAGTATTAATTTATGTATAATTAGTTACTAATTTTCTTAACCATGGTTATAAACTATATATAATAAGTCCACTCTTTATGCATGATTATTGAATTCTTAGCGAGATTTCATGTGAATTTTTTTTGTATATTTGAATGAGATGTCCAATTTAAGTAATTGTGGCAAAATTTTAAAATTTTGAGCGTTTGAAATTAATTAAATGGGATTGAAATTTAATCATAGTTATGAATATTTATGAAAAAGACAAGATGGAACATAAAATGCACTTTTCCATGTCAATTATGCAAATTAATAAGGTTAAGGCATGGAGCATAAATTAATTCATAATCAAGAGTGAATTAGAATACACTAGATATATTGATTACATTAGCTTAAATTGAAGTGCTTGATTGATATTTAACTACCATAGAAAATTTTTGAATATTTAGCTAGTTGCTTGAGGACAAAAAATAGTTAAGTATGGTAGAGACTCCTTATGGTTTAACCTTTTTGTTTTAATTTCGATCCTCATATTTTGAAGACTATCACTTATCTCCCTATGGTCTTGTTTAACTATCACATAACTCTTTCTATAATATCTTATTAGCTTTTCATCTATTTTTTAAAACCAAAATGATGTCGTATAGAAATTTTAAAATTCTGATACAACATCTTCAAAGAAATGAAAAAATGAAAAAAAAATGATGGAAAGAGTTGTATGATAGTTAAATAATATTATAAGAAGGTAAATGAGACTTTTTAATACATTAAGGGTTGAAAAGAAAAAAGTTAAAACCGTAGGGAGGTCCGGTATACTTTCCTCTACAACTAACCAACCTAACTCATAGAATAGTTTAAACTAGAAAGGCCCAAGGATTAAAATAAAAGCAAAATTATGACTTAAAATGAATAAAACACATAAAGAACCCTTTAAGAAGTTACCTATGAACCCTAACATTTCCATAATGTTAATGAAAAACATTATATGATTCAAGATTCCTAAACATTAAATGGTTAAACCAAAATATAACAACTACAAAACTTTTCACTTTTTAATAAAAATTTATTTAAAATATGATAAGATATTTAAAAGTACCTAAGGCTAAATCAGCCTAAATCCATCCTAATAAAATCAATTAGAATAATTTTCATCAACCTCTTCAATCTACGTAAAGCTCAATTACTTTAGGTATACTAATGCAACACAAAACCTTGAAGAATGTAATCAAAGGCCCAAGAACCTAGCCTTAAAGTCCAGGAAAAACAAAAATATTCTTTTTAAACTAAAATTAAGATCCATCTTTCGTCATTTTACTAAATGAAACCCCTTTCAATTTTTTTTTTAACTTTTCATCATCGCGTTATTCAAATTTCATTTTTATTTAAATGAGACTTATCTCAAAAACTTAAAAAATCTATTTATTTCTTAATTTTAAGCCCTAAGATATCATTCTTAAGTATTTTCTTCATTTCAAAGCCTGAATATAAAGCCTTAGAAATTTTTTTATCTTTAAATATGAGGTAAAACTATAAACTCTTAAAGATTCAACTATAAGTTTTCAAAATTATTTACTATGTTTTTAAAATTTTGCATTGAAAATACTTTCCTTTAAAATTCCTCAAATATGTAAAAATGTGTCAAAAATCTTTGTAACCTTTTAAATTGGTAGAATAATTTGTCTAAACCTTATTTTATAGCCGATGTCTAAACTTTATTTTTTAATTAGGATTAATGCCTTTTCTTAATTTCTCTCTTTCTTTCTTTTTTGATAAGATATAATAAAAACTCCATTACATTTATTCTTTATTTAGCCATTTCTTTATGTCAAGCATGTGCTTTACATGTTAGTCAATTGGTTAATGACAAACTTAGGTATATGAAATAGAATTTATAACTAAATAAGATGGGTTTACCAATCAAAACTAGCTTATATGCTTCTTTTATAAAATATTGTCACTAGAAGGAATTTTTATCTTTACCACTATTTTTCTATATGTAAAACTGGGTATGATATTCTTCAGTTCTTCGATGGATTAATAAAATTATTTAAAGCTTATGAAAATTCACAAATTAAAATTTTTTATGCTATAATTATTAGAACTAATATTAACTTTTTTCAATCAAGAATAGGTTGCAAAAGACTAATAGATTAGGCTCCAAGATCAATGTTAATGACAGATCATGTCTCTTACACAATGAAGCCATGGAATCTAAAGATACTATTTTAGTGTCCTTATGCCTTCTCTCTGTGGCACAGTATTCATTTCCAATGCAATCACAAACAAGCTATCAAAACTGAAGTTCCATTGTTGTGTAGGAAGCTAAGTCCTAGGGCTTATCCAAAGGTGATCATGCTCTCTTCAAGCTAGGATTTAGCTGTTCCGTTTATATTATTTAGAAATAATGTTAGAAAGTATAATACCCTTAATAGAACAGAGAAACTTTCCTTGAGATTTATATAAATTGGATTTAGGGGATCATTTCTACTAAAATTGATGACTTGGACTATTCCATCTCTTTGTTATGTAATTGGAGACTTATAGATAGTTAAGAGATATGTTATAGTATTCTAATCTTATTTTTATACTCTTGAGATCCTCGGTTTTGAACCAAGGAGGTTCCAATCATGTGTTTTGTTAATGAAAAAACATTATTCTTACTAATTTTTAAAATTTTAATGCATTTATAAGCTAGGTTAATATTTAGAGTGCAAGAACTTTGTAAAGCTAAGTTAGAAGAGCTCAAGAGATCAAGAATTAGATGATCAAGGATCAAAGGATAAAGAATCATGATCAAGATTGAAGATCAAGAGAATGGAGATCAAGTTTACATGGGTTTAGGAAAGAGTCTCAACTTGTAACTCTTTTTTTATCTTAATCAATGCTTGAAAAGGGATCTCACATTTGCATATCATATTTGCACATTTGCATATAGGATTTGAATTTTGGTTTTAGTGATTAAATGAATTTAATTAAGGCATTGACATGATTGGAATTGAATTAGCATGACATATAGGCTAAATATTGCATAATCAAGAAGTAACATGATGAATTATTTTAATGTATGCCTCTTGATGATTTTAAAATAATTAAAATGATGATTGAAGTTATTTATGTGTGTCTAAATTTGTTTGAATATAATTGTGATGTGAATTTCGATTTAAGAAAGTTTATAAAATGTTTGTGGAAAGGTTTAAGTTGATAAAGAATGAAAAGCTTTTATAATAAATGCTACCTATTATGTTTTGAATCAATTGAATGTTTTTATTAATTATAAAAACTTTGATATACGTTTTAAATCTTATTTGAAGTCTTATTCAATGTTTGGTTAATGTTTGGATAGTTAAGATTCATTTGGGTCATTTGTTTGCATTTTTTAAAATTGAAATTCATTTGGTTTAAACTCATTTGTTAACATACTTCAAATCTGTCCAAATTTGAGTTATCATCATTCAATCTAATGTTTTAGTACTCAAATCTAATTTTATTGCTTCAAAATCATCATACAGATCTTACTTAAGGTCTCAATAGTGCACTAGAGTTTTTACTTCAATTTTTAAGCACTCAAAATATTGATTGAAGCTTCAAGAACACATTTTACTACTTTGGTCTTGATTTAATCCATTTGTTTGATACTATAAAATTGTGTTTGTTATTGCAATTTATTATGCATTGAGAGATTAATGTTGCAATAGGTTTTTTGTGTTGATTTAGTGCCATTTTATTGGATAAACGCATTTCTTTATAGGCTAGAATATTTAGATTACATTATTTTGGTATATTGTGACCATCTTGCTTTAATATGATTTTTAATACTATAATTTATTTTTTATTGCTTAAATTAAAATTTTATGATCTACTGAGGTGTAGGGAAGCTTTCCATAATTTTTATTTGCCTTTAGAAGTTGCATAATTATTTTTAAAGGCTGTGCTTCATTGAAACACCATTAAAGGTGTGTTTTTGGCTACATAATTAGGGGATTGATTTGTGCTTGTTATTGTATTAGTTAAAGGCTGATCTTTACATTAAAAATTTTTTATATAGGTTGCTCTTCACCTAGAATAAAGAATATTTGAATTGATTTATTAATTTATTGTGAATTTGTTGGCTTTAGGCCTTGTATGTGCATTAGACAATGCATAAGGTATAAGCATTGCAATTGTTGCATTTGAGCCCTTATCTTGAGATGATTTTGATTAAGGTTTGATAAGATATATAAAATTGAGTAGAGGCTTGGTAGCCTAAGTTTGGGGCTTGGTTTGAGGGATAAAAATTGTGCAAATTGATTGAGTTGTAAGGGTTACTCTTCACCCAATGAAAAGTAAGATTAGTGGGTTCCTCTTGACCCTTAGAATTCAAAATTATTGTATAGGTTTCTCTTGACCTTTGAACAAGATTTTTGGTTTACTTTTGACCTTAAAATAAGATTTTAAAGGTTCCTCTTGACCTTATAATCAAGATTGTAAAGGTTCCTCTTGTCCTTATAATCAAGATTGTAATGGTTCTTCTTGACCTTATAATCAAGATTGTTGTAAGGGTTACTCTTCACCCAATTAAAGTAAGATTAGTTTTTTAGTGAATTTCCAATACATAGTTAGAGAGAGGACGTAGTCTATCTTTGGGGTAGGCGACCCTCTATAAATTCTTCTCTTCTCTTATATGTTCTCATTTTTATTTTATTATTGTTTGAATGCTACCATATCATATAGGTTGAATTTTGGTTAGAGATTGCATTTAATTAAAATTGGCTTAAGGTATTTAAAGTGTTTTAATTTGTAAAGAAATTATTTAAATACTCAATTCTCTCCCTCCCCCCCTCTTGGGTGCCATAGGGCTTACACTTGGTTTAATGTCACACTTTGTAATGTCTTTTGTAACTCCTATAGAGGCTTGATTTGCTAATACATTCTTTTTCAATTTTTAAAGAAAAAGCTAATATTAACATTTTAATTAATTCAAAATTTTAAGAAGAATACAAATTTAAAAGAAATTTCTATTGAGTTATAATCAAATTTTATAGAATTTGCACTCATTAGTAGTAAATGTGTCTAAGTTGAACTATGCCTAAACTTTAAATTTGATAAACGGGCCAAATTTTGACTTACATTTGTAATTATTTAAAGAATTAGACTACTTGAACCAATATTTTAAAAACCAAATCGAACATTGAATCAATATGGAGAGAAGTTTAAGGTTTAATTTCAACTAGTATAGACCGTTATAAAATCAATATAAAATTGATATGAAGTGATATGAAATAAGAATTATAGAAAAATTAAAAATGTAATATAAAAATAAATATTTTATTTAAATAAAAATAATACAAATATAAGAATAAGTAAAAATATAATATAAAAATAAATATTTTATTTAAATAAAAATATAAAAATATAAAATATCTATTAAACTATTAATAAATTATATTAATATAATAAAAATTGAATCTAATATGAAATTATAAAATAACATTAATAATTAAAATTGCTTTTTTAAGGAGATTGTATTTCATAATGTCAACCTAAAAATATATGAATCCTGTAAAATAAACTACTAACAATTGGGCATTTTGATTTGTTAGTCTTTAAAACTAAAATGCAGTAATATAGTTGTTATAAATTTATATACAAATTATTTTTAAAAGTTATTTATAAATTATTAAATACATAACAATTAAAGGGGTTCCTCTCTTAAGAGCTTTCAACCTGCTTTCGATTTACTTTCCGACCATGATTTCTGACCTTGCATCTTGCTTTCTAACTTTTCATAGCATTATGATCTCTGATTATGATGTTGGCCTAAACTATATCCTGCTCATGGATTCTTCTTTTTGTTTTGTTCTCACTACTCTTTCCATTGATTCCTCTCCCTTCTTTTGATTTCCTCGTCCTTACACCTATTTAGACCCTACGTTGCAACCTCTCATCTATTGCTTTTTGTCATTTTGGCTTTTTCATCCCCTTAATTTTAGAATTGTTTTCCCTTTTCTTTTCCTTAGCATTTTTAGTAATAGAATTTCAAATAACCATCCTCCCTTCAATTATTTAACTACTTTTTGTTAAATGACACAGTAACCTTCCCCCTTTATGTTATCCTTTGAAAACCTTAATTCATTTCCACCTTTGATGCCAGGAAGTTCCTTAGCACCTTCTTAATTCTCAAGGATGTCTCGTGTGACCACCCTTTCTAGCTTATGGAAGCATGTTATTGCTTCTCATGGAACTAGCTTACACTACTGTCCTCCCACAAAAAATCCAAATCAAGAGATTATTGCACCTCTAGTCAGAATTCTCAAGGGGGGAGCTAGTAAATGGAACTCCACACTGATTGGTTTTTTCCTTGACAAAAGACTAGCCTTTCCCCCTTTATATTCCTCAACTCAAAATCAGTGAAAAGTCATGGTCTAAAAGAGATTATACTCATGAAAGATGTTTTATTCTTGTTTAAATTTAGCTCGTCCCTCAACGCTTAGAAGATCCTTGATAATGGATCTTGGAATTTTAATAATATGCCAAAATTCATACAAAAATGGAGGCTAGGACTCCAAATCAAGGATATCAAATCCAAACAAATACCAATTCGAAGCCATATACACATCATTCCATTGGAGTATTTGACTACCAATAGTCTTAACCATTTAACAAGTTTTATGGGGAAGCCTATAGGTATGGATGAAGCAATAACCATAATGAAGATTAAGCTATTATAGGGTATGCGTAATTATAGACACTAGAAAAAACTTGTCTAATATAATTCCTTTATTGAGGTTGAATAAGAATGATGAATGTATCAAGATAAGGTGAGTGTATTCTACTAGTGGAGACCCTCCCAATAAAGAGTGTCAATGAGGAGGCTAAAACATAAACTCTTCAGGTTTCAAACTTGGATTTCAAGAGTTTTAATAAGGCGATCCAAATGTCCTTACCTATAGAACAAGTTTCTCCTTTCCTTAACAATGGTAAAACTAAAGACCCCTTTAAAACTAGTGTGACTCCACTAGAAGAATTAACCTCTCCAAAGGGAAAGGAGGTAAGTAGCTTGAACCAGTGTAATACCAACCTTGCAACTAGAAAAGAAAATCTGAATGGTGATAGTTTTAAAACCAAGGAAAGGAGAATACCTAAGAAGAAAAACCAGGAAATTGCCTTATCCTCTTCCCTCTCTTAATTATGAATTTTCTATATTGGAACGTGAGGGTATAAACAATCCCAAAAAACAATATTTACTTAGAGATTACTTGAACATTTTAAAACATGCTCTCTTTTGTCTTTTAGAAACCAGGTTGAAGAAGGATAGAATAACCAATCTTAATGGTTTAAGGAAAGATTGACCTATTAATACATATCATTTCTCCCATCATTATGGTAGAATTATTATCTCTTGTGAACCCTGCAAATTGAAAATTAATACATATAATTTATATATGCTTTTAATTTTCCCTTCCAAAGGTATGTATTATGAGGTAAGTTGATTGTGATCTCTTCAATCGTGAATGTTCCATGGATGGTAATAGGGGATTTTAACTGTACCTTGTACACCAATAAGCAAAAGGGAAACATTTTATTAAGGAACCTCTTCGATGACCTCTTCAATTGCATAGCAAAGATATGAATAATTGATCTTAACATGCAAGGATAGTTTTATAATAAAGTAAAAAGAAATAGGAAAGATGTTTTATGACAAAAAATCTTGATAAGGCCATAGTAAATAGCTTCTATTTAAATAGCTTCCTAAAGAGTTATGCTTCCTATTAAACCAATGGTTGGTTCCACCTTTTTTTACTGATGACAAAGCGTTTCTACTAATATATTTATAGAGTTTGCCGAGCTTCTTAAGTATTTGGAGTGTATGTGATGAATAAATAATTAAGTTGGTAATTCAAGAAAATTTTTATGACTTATGTAAGTCATGGAATAATGTTTTAGATAAAGGTTAAGTAAAATGAAGTTGTATGAATTGATTAAGTATGTAAATAAAGTGAATGAAATTGTTTAGATTATTGTGTTAATGAAATTTGGTAAACTAGATGAATTGATTATGTTAATTTTGTATAATTGTGTAAAATATGTTAAGATTTGATTAGTATTGTTTATTTTGTATTAAAATACGTTGAATTGGTTAAGAATTAAATGGAATTGGTTTTGCATGGATTGCTTAATGTTTGTATAAAGTTTGGAAGGTAGATTGTTGAACAAGCTTAGTTGAGCTCCAAAATTGGCATAACTAATTTGGGAAAGGAATTAATTACAATTATATAGCTCCAAATGCTATGAGATTATATAGGATATTATAAAAATGTTTCAAGAAACTACCCATAAAATTTCATGGCAATTGGATGAAGAATGAAGAAGTTATGATGAAAACTTCTCGTGGTATTGCAAGCTATTAGTACGGGCATCAGTCGACCGAATGACCATATGTCAACAGAATGAGAACCATCGGTCAACCAAATATGGGCCATTGGTGGACCTAATGCAAGCCAACAGCTGACCTAATGAAGATAAGTCGACTAAATGACCCATTCAATCGACAAAACGTGCTGGATACGCAACGATAACTTTACAACGGGTTGATTTTGCAACATATATATCATTAAATGAGAAGATAATTGGGGCAAAGGCTAATTGGTTTTGAGAAGAGCATAAATATGTGTATTTTTTTTGTTTATGTATCCAAGAAATATTGAAATTATGCATTATTATTGAGTGCTCTTAAGTGTTTATGAGCTTTTAGTGAAGTTGTGGTTGGGTATTTTGTGACGGTTATTCTTAAGCCATAAAAAGAAGAGTGTTGTGAGGTTATTCTTGAACCTTCAAAAAGAAGAGTGATAGGTTATTCTTTAGCCTTAAAAGGGAGGGTTGTGAGGTTATTCCTTATCCTTAGAAAAAGGAGTGAAAGGTTATTCTTGAGTCTTGAAAAAGGATTGTATTGTGTACTTTGTACTCTTGATTGATTGCAATAAGATCAAAAATCGCAACAGTTGTTTTGGGGACTGGATGTAGGGTAAATGGACTGTTCTAAGCCAAAATAAATTGGTTGTGTCTCTTCTTCTCTTTCTCTTTTATATTTATGCATTTATATTATATTGTTTTATTTACTATTTAATTCAATTCACTAAGAATTGTTTAGCTTCCGCGTTTAATTAAATTTTTAAAAGACTTAAGTTCAATAATATAAAAGAATCTTTAAGATCCTAATTCACCCCCTCTTAAGTTCCATGTAGGGCCAACAATTGGTATCAGAGCGTAAGTCTCACGTTGCTTTAATTCTAATGAATTAGTGAGCAAAGATAAAATGGCACTGTTTTGTAGAGATACTCATGTACCCCAAGTATTTAGTGGAGAAAATTTTTTATTTGGAAAAAGAGAATTAAAATGTTCATAAAGGGTACTAGTTTAGATCTATGGTTGAAAATTGTGCAAAGACATCAAGTCCCTACAAAATTAGTATATGGGAAACTAGTATTGAACAATGAAAATGAATGGAATGAAAAGGATAAAGAGTTAATGTCTTTAAATATTCATGCTTTGAATATCTTACGTTGTCATTTAGATAAGAATATTCTTGATAAAGTTTAAAATGTACCACCACTAATACTATGTGGCATATATTAGAATTTTTTTATGAAGGTATTAATCATTCTCAAGACAATTTTGGATCTTATATGCAAGAAGTGAAGATGGAGTCTACTAAGCAAGAAATTTCTTTCTTATGTTTCGTAGATGAAGAGGTAAGTACTTCCATAAATCCGTGTAATAATGATTTACCTTCTTGCTCAAAATCCCATGATAATGATAATGTCTGTGATGGTGAATATTCTTATGAAGAATTGGTAGAATATGTTGAAGAAGCTTCGAAAGTGCTTAATGACTACCGATTACAAAATGAGAAGCTTAGGAAAGTAGTAAAATCAAAGGATGTTAAGATGCAAAAATTGATAGAAGAAAATAAGTTGTTAAAGAAACATTAAAAATCAAAATGTGATTATCATAGTTTGTTGAATGAAAATACATCTCTTAGATTAGAAATAAATTCCCTTAAGGATTCACTTGCTAAATTTATGATAGAGAATGAAAAATTGGAAAACATGTTGAATGGTCAAAAGGTCGTAAATGATAGACGTAGTTTAGGTTATGTGAGCAATAACGAACCTTCCTCTAGCATTACTAAGTTTGTTAAAGGAAAGAACTTAGAGAAGAAGGACCAAGGCCATCTATTAAATATATTTCTTGGACTTCATCATCTAGCTCTCATCATAGAAAGCATCATCATGTATTTTTTTATGCATTAAAACCATCATATAAGAATGTGCATGTGCCTAAAAATAAACATAATTTCTTTGTAAATATACATCATCAAAATTATGCTTATAGGACTTCTACTTCATATGCTCCTTATGATCATATATATGCATCTAGAAATGTTTATAATACTTATCGTATTCCTTCAAATCTATCTTGTGTAGACTCTAGATAAGATTTTCATCAAAGAAGAACGTTTTACATCTAGTAGTGCATATAGGAACAATATAAGACCTCATTTTCATTCATATGATACATTTAGTAGTTTTAATGGATCTAGACTAAGACATGCTCATAAATTACATGCTCTATTATCTTGTCATTTTTGTGGTTGGTTTGGGCATGTTCAACAATTCTGTTATTATCGTTTAAATACGAATATTTTGCCGAATGGACGATAAAGATACGAAACTAACCATCAAGGACCCAAGATGATATGGGTACCAAAAGTTCATTAAATTTATTTTGTATGTATTAAAGGGTATCTCTAAGAGCATAAAAGAAAAATAAAAATCGCTAACATTGTTGAACCAAGGATATAAAGACTACAAGTATTTTTAGTTAATAATAATTAAATACTTCAA
>JAOXYD010067652.1:0-12749 GCA_028565735.1 Pinacopodium congolense | reverse complement strand
TAAATGTCATGAATTAGGTATTATCTTTAAGCTTGATTACCCTTTAGGTAATTTCCTAATTTGAATGCTACATAATAGTCCTTAGCAATTTCTAAAAGTAGTAATAGGCTAGTTGGATTTGTTAGCATACTTAACTAACTAGTTTAGGGTACCATACCTTTAGGTTACACTTTTCGATCTTGTGTGTTAGCAGCCTAAGTTAGTCGCTCCTTATCACTTAATGTGTCTTTAATATTAAATTTAGCGAGCTTATTCTAGGTTATAGTAGAGATAAGGGTATTTCTAGAACTTGTTACATTTACTTAAGTTAGATGAACTGAGGGTTTGAGAGCTTGTTCGAACATATAGGCTTGCATCTTTGCTAGAACACCTTTTTATCTAAATTCGAGGATCAATATTTATCCCATAATCCCGATGATACCTTCAGCCTATTTCTTTCTTAATATTAGTATTATTTTCATGTTTTGCTTTGTATTTATCTCTTGATTGCATTTATTACATCTTAGCTCATTTTAGCCTTCTTCACATCAAGGGTTTTTGGTTTTGCTTTTTCTTTTTTGCAACATTTTGAAATAGCAATAGCAACTAGCTCCTTGTTGCTCGACTCTATCTTGCCATCTACTGCATTGTAAGGCCTGGTTAGGTATTATTATTTGGTAGTTGGCGATGAGCTACCAAATTTTTGGGCCTGTTACTGGAAAGCTATTGTGTGCTATTTATTATTTACTATATTGTCTTTATTTTTGTTTCTGTTGATCTTTGTCCTTCTTCCTTAAGTTTTACATGTCCCAAAGTTCCTAAAAAAACATTTGTTTGCTGAAATTTACTGAGGAAAACAAGTGTTCATTACTTTCTCCACCTAACCCTTTCTTTTTTTCTCCTATTTCAAGTTATGCTAGATTTCTTTGGAGAGAGCGAGCAAGCCATACGCATCTTCCTAAGAGCGAGAGTTCCTTATCCTTTAAAGAAGAAGATGAAATGAGTTGATA
This sequence comes from Pinacopodium congolense, assembly GCA_028565735.1. Lineage (NCBI taxonomy): Eukaryota > Viridiplantae > Streptophyta > Magnoliopsida > Malpighiales > Erythroxylaceae > Pinacopodium > Pinacopodium congolense. Next base: position 11,760 of record JAOXYD010067652.1, on the reverse strand, counting down.
AGCATCTACAAAGGCAGAAGAATTAAATGAGATGATAGAGCCGCATACAAGGACATTAAAGGAACTTGCAGCTCTCACTTTTAATCCCAACTTTCTTTGTATTAATTATCTAAATGATGAGTCGGAGGTTAAGATTAAACTTGGATTAATTCGTGCCTTGCCTACTTTTACAGGTCTTCGAGACATCAGTTCGTTAGGATTAGGTTACATTATAGATCCCAAAAAGGTTTCTTAAGGAGTTTCACATTGTGTGCTTTGGCATGAAGCTGACAAGGGTCATAGTGGAGCAACTCAAGCTCAAATCATTCCCATTTGCTTTGTTAGATGTAGCTAAGGAGTGGCTATATGATTTGCTAGCCGGATTAGTTAACACTTGGGAGTAGATGTAATAGGCATTCTTGGAGAAGTACTTCCCTACTTCAAGAGCCTCCAACATAAGAAAAGAGATCTATGGTATCAGGTAGGATAGAAGGTGTCACTACATAAGTATTAAGAGTGCTTTAAGAAGCTCTACAAAAGATTACGTGCACTTGGTCTCTTTTGGAAATGAATTAATAGACTGTAATGATTTTTTTTGGATTGCTTGAGTACAAGCAATAGTTCAAGTGTGGGGGTATTTGATAAAGTTGAATTATCTTAAGTTTTTATATGCCTTTCAATGTGTATTCATCCCTGTCTTTGTGTTTAATTTCTCATTTTGTGTTCCTATTGAGTTTACATGCAGATTTAGTGATGGAATATAAAAACAAGTTGAAAGGAAGAAATTTGGAAGAGAATTGGAGTAAAAATTTGAAGGAAGATCTACCTTCCAGGAGGTATACAGTGGGATCCTTCACTCATTGTATATAGCTCACTAGCTCGCAGTATTCATGCAAAATCATGACCAATACAATGGGTAACAGCTTGCTGTAAACTAGCTAGCCATATTGGTACTTGTCAACAAAAAAAAGGGGTAGAAAGGACAATTCATAATCCTTATATTTTTCCTAATTAGGAGGGGTATATAAACCCCTCAAATGACAAAAAATAAGAGGAGACCTTACTTATTTTACAAGTTTTCCTTATTTTCTACTCAATTTCTTAGTGTTTTAAGTTGGGCTTTGATTTTAGTTTAATTTCATTTTCTTTAGTTTCTTATTCTAGGTAGATTGATGTTTTAAATATTATTTTTAAACAATTTACTTTCTGTTATCTTCTAATTTATAGATTTTATAATGCTTACGTTGAGTTTTTGATCAATTTGAGGCTTGAACAGCTTGGATAGTGCAAGTATTCATATTTATATATCAATAGAACTTTGTTTCTACAATTTTTAGTTTTGAATTTAATTTTGTGAGATCAATGCTATGTGTTTCCAGGTTTGTTTAGATTGGATTTTCTTTGTTTAATGGTTTATTGCATTTTTTGTTTATTGTTGATGTTTTGTTTGGGTTTTGCTTTAGAATTGAATTTATGCATGTTCTTAGGTTAGTATATGTTTAATTTCAGGTTCTATCATGTTTTATGTATGCTAAAATTTCGGAATTAGTGTAATTAGTGATGGTCTTTGTGAATTAAATTGGGATTAGTTGATTATTAGCATAATTAGTTTAAGTCTGCTTTAGATTAAGTGTTAAATCTTGGTTTTCTTTACTAATTGTGAATTTTCCAGCTTTGAATTCATTTGATTAAGTATGGATTTTATGTATTTAATCTTTATTTTAGTTAATTTGAGTATGTGTGGCTAAATTCTTAAGGGCTTGAAGGTATAGGTGGGATGAAGTGGTGATTAGTTATGAGAATGTGAGTGGGTGTTATTTAATTTAGTGCTTTTAAGCTTAGATTGGTTTGAGACCTAGGTTTAATGTCATAAATTAGGTATTATCTTTCGACTTGATCACCCTTTAGGTAATTTCCTAATTTGAATGCTAGTATTGAACATGTGATACGTAATAGTCCTTAGCAATTTCCAAAAGTAGCAATAGGCTAGTTAGATTTGTTAGCATATTTGATTAACTAGTCTAGGGTCCCATACCTTTAGGTTACACTTTCCAATCTTGTGCATTAGTAGCCTAAGTTAGTCACTTTTTATCACCTAATGTGTCTTTACAATTAAATTTAGAGAGCTTGTTTTAGGTTATAGTGGAGATAGGGGTATTTCTAGAACTTGTTACATTTACCAAAGTTAGAGGAACTGGGGTTTTGAGAGCTTGTTCGAACCTATAGGCTCATATCTTTGTTAGAGCACCTTTTACTAAATTCGAGGATTAATATTTATGCTAGAATCCAAATGATACCTTCAACCCATTTCTTTATTATTATTAGTAATCTTTTCAAGTTTTGCTTTGTATTTGTTTCTTGATTGTGTTTGTTGCATCTTAGCTTAGTTTGGGTTTCATCATATTAGGGGCGTTTGTTTGTTTTTTTTTCTTTACAACATTCAAAATAGAAATAGCAACTAGGTCCTTGTGGTTCGACCTTCGCTTGCCATCTACTACATTGTGAGGTCTAGTTAGGTATTACTATTATTTAGCTGGCAACGAGCTACTAGTAGCAAAGAACTCATATAATAGGTTTTCATAACCAGATTCTTTTATCTTTGTGAAGTGATGCCATCCTATAGTCTATAGATAATATCGAACGAAATTTTTTAATGTTAACTACTTCAAATCCTCAAGCACTAGATACATATTCAGTTCAATTCACAACTTCTTGAGTGCTTGGTATTTAGTTAAAGCCTCTAAGTCGGTGAATCTAAGACTAGATGACTTATTATTAGTGCTCCTAAAATAAGAGGCTTCTTCTCTTGTTGTTCTCTTTGCCTTTTGCTTATATCCAAGCATCATTTATGTAAAAATACTAAGTCAATTGTAAGATAACTAAAATCATGATCAGCACCCATAATGCATAAGTCATATGATCATAAGAAGGCATTATAATGATTATACGAAAGGTCAGGATATTAAAAACATAAATCATGTAGTATACTTTAATAATGTAATAAGTATATAGCTTATGAATTCTTCATAATACTTAACCAATCAACTTAACTTATAAGAATGACATGCCAAATTCACCATTTAAGCATAATGGGAAAGATGTTTATAAATAATAAACAAAATCTGATCTTCTTTTTCCATCTATGAACATAACAATTCTAATTAAATAATACATGCCACCTTTTACCAATTCAGACACAATGCTTATCAATTGCAAGTCCTTAAACACTCTAAACCTTAATATTCATTTAAGTTTCACTAAATACCATATCCTATGGAGTGTTAATCATTAATAAGTGATTTTCTAAGTTCCAAAAGCATCAACATATCATAAGCAAACTACCAATATGTCAAAACCACAATTGTGTAACAACAAGGCATGCTATTTTCTCATCTTTGATGGTATGTGGACATACCTAAGTTTTGAATGAAAATAAACCAAGAATCACATTAACAATACCATAAGAAATAATGAGGCAAGTATACCTATCCTTATGTAGTATAGTTATGATTAATGCAAGTGTGGATCACGGGGACTGTATTATTAATGAACTTCTATCTTTAATTTCTAGCCTACTCAAAGATGGTCGATGATTGATTAATTAAAATAAAATAAACAAAGTGAATAAGAAGAAAATTTCACACAAATTAATCAATAATATTAAAGTTAGAATTTAGATTATTAATCCACCTAAGACGTGCTCATTCATCACTTTACTTTGGCTTAATGTATCTTCCAAATTATCTTAGGCTGTAGGTTCTTTGAATTGAATTAAAGCTCAAGGTTAAGTCATGCAATTCCTACTCAAGTTCATAAACTAAGCGATTGGTCACATGTTAGGGGTCAAATTGATAGAGTTTTAAAGGTTAATTTGTTGAATTATGACCCCTAATTCAGTGCTTCATTGTTAAATTTATGTGTTATTATGTTTAATTTTCAGGATAAAGATTAATGATGAAGATTGAAGAAAAAACATGGAGAAAGATTCTCCTTTCTATCCATTAATGCCCCCCTGACAGGGTCATGTTAATGGAAGAACTAAGGACCGTTAATGGGTGCTATAGTCGGGCATTAACGACACCTTCTCTGGGTGCCATTATATAGAGGCAGCGTGTTGTTGATCAGTAGAGTCAACAATTTTAGCTCCAAATCTTCAATTTTTCAACTCTGGTGTGTTCCTAATTAATTCTGGTGTCTACTAGCACATATGGGGAGCTCTCCAGGTCCTGAAAACATCCAAAAACTTACAAAAAAGAAGCAGAAGATTGGATAGAATAGATCTTCCACATCTAGAGAGAATTTCTCTTCTCTCACCTTAGTCTTTCCTTTAGCTCATATATTCAAACACTTAGTTCTTCGAATTTTTGTATTGTTTCTGAGTGTCTAAATTTGGTAGCTTGTTGTTAAGACTCATATCTGAGTCTAGGAATTATCTAAGGGGGTTTCTAAACTCAGATGATTTATTATTTTGTTCCATTTTTTAGATTAATCAAGGTTTATATTTTTATGCTTACATCTATGAATGTTCTTGATTTTTCTGCAAGATTTTGATGAATTAGAGCTTGGCTAGAGTTCAGAATAAAGTTGAGAGATCAAGAAAAATCCATAAGTCTTTCTGGGATTTGATGTAACATCTAAACTTTACATTTGAACTTTTCATTTTAGATCTATCAAAGTATGTTGTATAAAATGCATATCTTGTATGCTTTGATGCAAATGCGTGGCTAATCATTTTTGTTGCTAAGGTTTGATGCTTTGATGATTTGAAAGAGTTTTAAGACATGTTAAAGTGTTTGGATTTTGTTTATTGAAGGTCTAAATGAACCAATTTTAAGTTGGCCACTTAAGATTATTGTTTAAGATAGTTTAAGCATAAGAAATCATCTTAAATTGTTAGAAAAATCAATACTGAACACGAATTAATCCTTGAATAACCAAACCTGGATTTTTTTTTCTGAAAGTTAAAGCCCATTTACTTGATTTTAAAGCATAACCAAACTTTATACAAGATTAAATAGAGAAAAAGTAAAGTCTTAACCATAGCTTTGTTTTGATTTTGTGAAGGACTTTAATCAGACCTTAAATGTGTTTTAAAGCTCAATTAAATCATCAATCATCTAATCCTTAGCTATTTTACACATTTGATAATTTTTAGAATTTTTCAGAAGTAATTAAAAATTTTGATTTTGAAGTGTTTAAGCTAAGGTAGTCTAGTTTTAGCAATTTTCAGATTTTTAATGAAGTTGTCTAGATTTCTCATAAATAATTGTAATCTGATCAACCTAGTACTTAGGCAACATTTTCCCCGTGCTATCGACATTTGGAGTCTAAAATTTACTTCATTAAATTACTTTTTTGATAGCTGTACTTTCCTTTACTCAGTTGGTTTTCAAAGTAAAATCGTTTAAAAATCATTCAAAGTTTTAAAGTCACCTAACCAATGTAATACCATAGATTTCCCTCTACTCCCTAAATCTAAATCTCTCATAGTTAAGGGTCTAGCACCCTTAACGGGTCTATTTCCTATTAGTTCAGGTGGATCCATGTCCGATTTTAAGTGATTGATCAAAAAATTATTCACTAGAGGTCTCTACTCATATGAATTTAGATATGTTCGCTCGAGATTCTTTTCTTTGCTTCCTAAGTGATCATTCAAGTTCTAGATCAAATTCAAGCTTCTCAAGTTTTGATCCTTGAGTATACATGCAAATTAAAAAACAAACAAGAAATTAAACTAAAACAAAACACAATTTAGAAAGAAAAACACATACAACAGGAAAAACTAAGCAATTAAAACAAATATAAACACTTTGAACAATATTAACAACTCCAGACTAATATTCTCAAATTCTTCCTAGTATTCCAATTATAAATGGCGTTGATTCCTCAGCAACAACGCTAAAAATTTGATGGTTGGTTTCTATTGATGTAATTTCACTCAAATTGTTTCCAAACTAATGTTCTTTTAAAACACTTTTCCCGATTCACACCAACTCTGATGACAAGTGCACCAGTCTTAAGTAATAAAATGGAAGTAAAATTAAAATCCAAGTATCATTCCCACGGGGATTCCTTGATAAAATTGCAAGTACTAAGGTAAATTTGATCACAATTATCTAAAGAATCTCAATTGAATGAAAACTTAAAAGAATAATTTAATTCGATAAAAGAAGTTATCTTTTTGGATAAAATTGGTTAGGAATTTGTTCTTTAATGATCTAAATGGATTAAAGATGGATTAAGGGACTTACTCTAGGGTCACTTAACTTAATCTAAGAAATGCTATGGTTAAGACAAAGCTTAATCTCTAAATACTTAAGTTGTTGTTTGGTTATGTCTCAATCTTAAGCATAAGGTTTAAAAACCAAGAAGTTTAAATCTAAAAATTCCTAAATTTGGATTCTAACCCTTAAGATAAATTAAAGTTTGGTTATTCAATGATTTTAATCAAGTTGCTTAAGATTTGTCTAATAAATTAGGTAGATTTCTCGGATCCTAACTTAATTATTAACTTCATCTTACATGTTTAGTGTAAAACAAGCTTTAATCTCTTCCAAAAGCAAAGAATATCCCTTAATCTAACAAGGAAACATATTTAGCACATGCTTAGGTCATTTTAGGAACAAATCTTAACAAAAAACAAGATTAGCAATTCATATTAAGCAAGAAACAAATCAAACTCATCATAAAGCATGTTCTTGCAGAAATGATGAAGAAAGGTAAATTTAATAAATAAAAATCTATTAAAGTGTACCAATTTTTGGCTTTAAATACGTTTATAAGAACTCCAAAATACAACTCAAATATGCAAAACAAGATGAAAAACATGAAGAATAAGAGAAATTAACCCTAAGTCTCTCCTAAGGTTCTCTCAATCTCACTTCTCTCTAATTTTTGTATTTTTCTTTGTTCATCCTCTACGCAAATGGGTTCTTTGAGCTCTTATAGGTGTTAGCTACAAGTGGAGAGCAACTAGGACAAGTTGCAACAAGTGGAGAAAGAGATCCAACTGGAAAAGTATCAATTGCTAGTTAAACGACACTTAAAAGGAGTTAAACAATGCCTGTTGAGCATTGTCGTTTAGGCCTCTAACTCGGGGGTTGAATGATGCCTAGCTGAGTTGAACGACGCCTTTCTTGACCCACCATTTTACTCCAAAAGTTCGAATTTCAGTAGCCTTTCAGATATTCTAAATTAAATAAACTCCAACTACAATGTTCATCATTCAAATGCATAATTAAGCTAATAAACATCAAATGTAACCAATTATACAACACTTTAGCTTAAATTGGAGGCAAATATGGAATAAAAATCAAGTCTATCAACTCCCCCACACTTAGTTTTTGCTTTTCCTTAAGCAAATCAAGCTATCGTTAGTTTCTAAACAACATATAATCTTAAGAAAAATGATTCCAATCATTCAACCAAAACCTTTGAAAAGAATTCCCTCATCCTTCAACCAATATCACAAAGTAAGAGGTTATGCACTTGATTCATCCAATCAAGTTACAATTGAAAGTGATTTAGTTCATCCTTCTTTCAACTCATCCTAAGCACATAATTCCATTCCAATCATAAAATGAATATAATTGAAGAAAAAGCTAGCATCAATGAACACAAATCTAAATCCTTAAGCTTAAGCACTAAAAAGAAAAACAATGTAGATCTAGCTCTAGTTGAGAAGTCACTCAATATTTTGTATTCAAAGGTGAATAGTTTATGGTGAACAACCCCCTGGCTTATTGAATTGAGTAACCTTTCGTCAATCGAATTTTTGCACCACTCATAACCTATAACTAATTGGTTAAAAGCCAACAGAGTGAATAAAAGATGCTCAATTACACCCTTAATTTTTCTTTCTTTTCTTTTCTTGGATTTTTGCAATTCTTTTTCAAATTTTTTTCCATTTTCTTTTTCATTTCATTTTTCTTTAAAATGAAAAAGGATGATGAAATTGCATCAAATATGAAACCTTTAGCTTAGAAAAATTTAGTTTAGAACTGGAATGTCATAATGAGTCAATAAGACTTAATTGTCAAAAGCATGAAATCAATCAAGATCAAAAGCTCAACAATCATCAAAATCAAAAGGATAACATCTTATTTGGTCAAAAGAATAAGAATCAAAAGGAAAACTTGCCAATGATAGGATTAAGATCAAAAAAATTTTCAAAACATCGTAGATTGATTGGAAAATTATAATAGTAAAATCAACCTTTGGACAAGTAAAAATAAGCATGAAATTACATCAGTCCCTCCCCCACACTGAAAATAAACGTTGGTCCTCCAATCTTATAAAATGAAAATAAGAAATAAAATGCAGGAGAAAAGGGAGAGAAAAAACTCGAATAATGATATTGATGTGAAGAAACTTGACAAACTGCAACCATTGATAATAGCTGACAAAAGATAAGAGCCATGAAAGTACAAGTGCAACAGATAATAAAAGAATGCTTAAATATCATAAATATAATAATAATGTACCCAAAATAGAGCATACAACAAAAGAAATAAAGAACTAAAAACAACATAAAGGAAATACATAAAAGCAAAGCAAATAGGGTCATCCAAAAATAAAATAAAAAACTATCAAAAGGACTAGCCTAAAACAAAAGGGTTAGCCTAACAGCTAAAAAAAAAACTACCTAACTTGGTGGAGGCAATAGATTATGAACAAAATCCCATAAAGCTGAAGTCTGGATCTGAACTATCCCAACCTACTGCAGAACATCCTCAAGGCGAGAAAAGAGGAGATCCTGCTAGGATTCCATATGAGTGAGTCGTTGTTCAATACGATCCAGCTTATCGAAAAAATAAGGCACAGGAGCAGGTTTGTTAGCAGCTGGGGGAAATGGTCTATTGACTGAAGGAGGAATATCGGGAGCAGGAAAAGTAGCTTCTGAAGAAGCTTCATCCATACCTTCAGCTATGTCTTCAACTGGAATAAAGGGTGGAGGAGGTTTATAGTCAACATCCATACGCTCACCCTCCTAAAGGGGCTACCAGGTCAAATTTCACCAAACACCTCTTACTTTAGCAAATTTCCAAGACTTAAGGTGAGGGTAACCAATAATGGAGGTGGACATAGGCCGGACAACCATCTGGCCCTCAAATGAAACACTAGCCTCAGTAGGTATTCGTGTGATCAAAGCTAGAAAACAAAAGTTCTTTATGGCATGCTTTGAACGAACCATATTCCTGGTGCTTTAAAGAATAAAGGGAGCTAATGGAAAATCCTCGATGGCTCCTAAACCCTGATATAACTTATGTAAAAGGTAGATCTCATCATATATTATCTCATTGATCCCACTAGCACAAGGCAAAATATTTGAACTGATGAGCACTACAACAATCCTCTTCTGAAATGATAACTGATATGTCGGAAAGTAATCCTTCCCTGGAGGCTGAATTAGACCCAAAGCAGTGCGAGTAGTCTCAAAAGTAAAGGTGGGATCCGACTCAACATCATCACCATGAAACCAATCCACCCAATGATGATAGGACTCACCAACATTCAGCCCATTAAGAAAGTGAGAAAGTGAAGTTCTTGTGAGGTTAATAGGCACTCCTTTAACCATGGATTGAATGTCGAGAAGATCTTCGAAATCCTTCTCTTCTATATTGGCGTAGAATTAATGTACAAGGATGGGATAATAAGGACCAACCAAGACCAAAAGGAGTCCCATTCCAACGTACTAAACACAGCACTAACTTGAAATTCCACATCCAAAGCAGGAGCTAAAGATTTCTCGTTTATGAGCTTGTTTGGCATACGAGAAACATACCAACCCCTAGCTCAAACAACCTAACAAAAGGGCTCCACGACTTGGCTTTAGAACAAATAGACCTCCTCATGTAAAGTCATGTTTAAAGGAGACAATGCTTAAGTTTATGCAAGGTAATGAGTCTCGATTGCAAAATCACGAAGTAGCCTTTAATCTTGAGACTGAAGTGGGCCAAATTGCTCAAATTTTATAAGAAAGACTGCTTGATAATCTCCCAAGTACTACTGAAGCTAATCCTAGAGAGCATGCAAAGGCCACTACCTTGAGAAGTGGAAAAGAGGTAGAAAGGAGAGAAGTAGAAAAGAAGGATGATAAGTGTGGGGGAGTTGATATGTATTTTGATTGTAACACCAAGAGAAATTAGGGGGGTTTCTCCATCCAGGATTATATGTATTTAGTAAGTGATTGCGGTGGCCACATACAAACTTAGCTCAAATTAATCTATCTTTCAATGTATAATTTAACAATTAATTCAAGAACAATTTTCGGCAAGCGTACCGGTCGAATCAAGTAATAAAGTGGAGTATATTTAAGACTTAGAGTATTGATCCCACGAGAAAGTTTATAGGATGTAAGTATTAGGTCAATCAAATTACAATCATTTAGAGAACATTCAACTTTAAGATTTAAGAAAATAAATAACTAAAAGCTAATCTAAAAAGCCTAGAACAATTCTAATCAATTGTAAAAGAGCCACAGATTGCTTTTCTTTATTTATTCAGTTAAGCTTTAGTTGATGATTTAATTAATGGATCAATGATGTTTAATCTAGGGTCTTCTCTAATTTAAGGCAGCACTATGGTTAAGACACTGACTTATCTCTATTGGTCATATCCTAGGGTTTGGTTATGCCTCATACTTAGGTAATAGGCTTACAGTTCAGGAAGTCTAGTCTTAAATTATCCTAATCCAAGACTAGTACCCTTATGATTAACCAATCTTTGGTTAGTTCATGGATTTAAACCACGTTGTTTATTGACTTTTCTAATAACATAGGTAGAGACTATTGGAGCCTAGATTATCTGATGACAATATCCTAAGTGATCAATTCAGAACAAGCATTAGGCATTCAAATAAACAAAGATTAATTCACTAATTATGCATTAATCATAAATTACATAATTAACCATCTATAAATAGATTCAGCATAACAATTGAACTGAAATTAAACATTAAACACAGAAATTAATCAAAGTTAATAAGAGTGATCAATTCAGTATAAGCATTAAGCATTCAAATAAACAAAGATTAATTCATTAATCATAAATTACACAATAACCATCCATAAATAGATTCAACATAACAACTTAACTAAAATTAAACATTAAGCACAGTAATTAATCAAAGCTAATAAGATAAATAATTTAAACAAAATAAACTTTGATTAATTAAAATAAAACCATAATACATAAGATCAGGGATTAGAATTAACCAAAGATGAATCTGAGATGATTAACTAACTCTAATCCATATGATTACAGCTTCTGGAACGTTGAAACTAAAAACAACCTAAAACTACTTTGATCTAAAAAATAAATAAAAATAAAGTGTTTAACTCCTAAATCTGATGCTTAGAACATCTAAAGAGGCCCTTTATTTATAAGGTTGGAGCAGTTGTAATTGGAGGAAGAAGACAGGTCGCAATTGTTGAAGAATTTGATGAGAAAATGTGTCTGCACCCTAAAACGGTTGCTTGCACGGATCTACAATGACGTCGTTATAGGATGAAAAGCCCACCGTTAGCCTACAAAATCTGAATTCTTCAATGGTGGTCTACAGTCCTTCAATGATGGGCTGCACAGGGCGTCGTTATAGGTCTGTTTTCATAATCTTCTTGCATCCTTTCCAACTAATCTCCAGTTATTTACATCAACCTACAAATTAAACATTTCTAAACATCAATTAAACATTTAAGCACATAAATAGGGGTAAATTGACATCAAATAACAACCAAAAACACTATGAATTTTCCCCCTAACATTTATCATCATTAAAAC
>JAOXYD010067621.1:0-12750 GCA_028565735.1 Pinacopodium congolense | reverse complement strand
ATTAAGATATTTGGAATTGAATAGATATCCTCTCAAATCCTTGCCATCATCTTTTCCGCTTTGTAAACTTGTTGAACTACATATGACTTATAGCAATATTAAACAATTTTGGATAAATACAAAGGTAATTTTCTCTCTGATTTCATTTTCATTAGTTCTTAGACTTTCGACTTTACTAACTCCATTTTATGCTTTAATACAGCATTTGGAAAAATTGAAGGTCCTTAATCTCTATCATTCATATAATTTAATGAAGATTGGTGGCTTTTGTGGCATCCCAAATCTCGAAACATTGATTCTTGAAGGATGCAAAAAACTAGTGGAGGTTCATGAGTCCATTGGAGTCTTGAAGAGACTACTTGTCTTAAACTTAAAGAATTGCAGTTGTCTTATGCAACTTCCAAATAGCATATGCCATTTGATGTGTCTTAAGACCTTAACCTTAGACGGTTGCTCAAAGCTAGAACGATTACCTGAGAGATTCAGTGACATATTGTGCTTGGAGGAAATTTCTGCAAGTGGGATCATAAAATATTCAGAATCGGAGCAAACAAAACCATGGGATTTTCTTTTTGGTCGATTTTGTAAAAAGAAGATAAATCTCGTGACTCTTATGTTGCCTTCTTTCTCAGCCTTGTCTTCTTTGAAAAGTCTTTATCTTATGGACTGCAATCTATCAGAAGAAGTGATTCCTACCGATTTGTCTGGCTTTCCTTCATTGGAAGTACTAGATCTGAGCGGAAATGATTTTGTGAACATCCCTACAAACTTTATTATTAAACTTTCAAAACTTGAGGAGGTTTTTTTTAATAATTGCAAAAGGCTTCAGATGCTACCAGACCTTCCATCAAGTGTAACGTGGTCAGAAGTGAACGGATGTTCATCCTTAGAAGTTCTTCCAAATCCACTTCATAAGCTTTCGGATCCTTTAATGTTTTCATTTGCAGATTGCTTCAAGCTGAAGGGTAATCGAGTTGCATTTGTATGGCTGAAAAGTCATCTTGATTTCTTACTAACTTGCAATCGCCAGGTATGTATATTAAAGTACCTTATCTTTACATGTCATAAATCAAGAGTTTCAAATTATGATCCGCATCAATTTTTGTGCTCATACTAATGCTTAAAGTTGGTCATTGCACCTATCTACAAAATATTCTACATCTAACAGTGAGTCTTTCTGCAAAACTTTGATTCACTTGTTTTGAGTGTAGGGAATTTGTTGTAGGAAGTATGAGCTTTTAATGGTGTTGCGTGGAAGCAAAATTCCTGACTGCTTTGACCATCAAGAAGATGGCTCTTCATTGAAACTTCAACTCCCCCAAAATTGGTGTGAAAACAAGTGGATGGGATTTTTGGTTTGTGCACTTTTCAGGTCAGATGTGCCGGCATCTGACCAGATTCAGAGTTCTTGGATTTCTGGCTCTTTGGACTGTCACTTGTTTGGGGGACCTGACTTAGATAACCTCATACTTCTTCATGACTTCTGGGTGCCAGGTTGGGCACCAGGTGAAAGGGTCAAATCTGATAGCCTTTTTTTATTATTCATTCCACGAGATAATACCAAAAGTCTAAATTGGTGGAAGAGTTTGAAACACTTTGAGGCATCAATTTCCTCTAACAGTTTCATTGTGAAACGTTGTGGGTTACGGTTGGTATACGAAGAAGACATTGAAGAAATTGCCCAATGCACTAAATCTTCGCAGAATAATCCAGTTTTAGCCTCATGTAGCTATAAGGAGCATGAAAACGATCAACATTACTGCATAGTCAATGGAAACGAAGCTCCTGAAAGTGAGGTAGCGGAATCTAGCGGAAGTGACGGTTCTGTTGGTGAACCAAAAAAAAAAGAAAAAATTTTTGTAACGCCGCACCTTGAGGTCTGCAGAATACCATACGACAATGACTACCTTTCATGTATTTTCTTCTGAATTTGATAAGAATTTTGTGTGCATGTGTGCACGTTATATTCATGATAATTATAACAAGATGAGAAAATAAAAATAAAATAATGGTATGTAGTTCAATCTAAAGCTATGGGGATGATGTTCTTTATGTTCAAGTTGCTTCTCTACGTACAAGGAATGATGATCTTCTTTTTTATTGTTCATCTTGTCTCGCTTCTAGCTTATACGAATCTTATTTACTGACTAATATCATTTTAATTTCTTAAAAAACAATTTATTTCTAATTTTTTACTTTGGGTTTTGCATTTTTTCCAATTTTCATAACTTATGACAAAACATAAAAATTAATTTTAATTTTTCTTGTTTCTTTTTTTTTTTGGTTAAAATGTGATTTTATTTATTGAATAAATATTTACTATATAATTATTTAATATTAATTACTCATAAAAATTATGAAATATAATTTAACTTTTAATTTCCTACTTTAATTCATAATTAATATAGAATCTGAAATAAATTATTTTAAAAAACATTTTCAAATTTGATAATTATTCAATACATATTATTAAATTTAAAATACCCTTGTAAATATACAAAATTTTTAAATATAAATAATAGAATTTATTTTAATAACTGAAATATTTATTACAAAATAATATTGGCTTTAGAAATGAAATTCTTCATAATTTTAACTTATTTAATTATTTGTTGTTAATAAATTATAATAATAATATTATTATTATTATTCAAAAGATTAAAATAAAATAGCTAGATAACTAATTTATAATTTTATATAGTACTTAATTATTATCAATTATTTAATTTTCATTTTCATTAATGTTAATAATTAAAAAGATTTTTTTTTGTTTGGAAAAATAGAATCCATAATTAGAAAACCAAAACTAAAAACTTCATTTGAAAAATAAAAGTGGAATATAAAGGTACACTAAGTTTTTTTTATTTAGCTTTTCTGATTTTCTTCAATTACGGATACTAAACTTACAAACAATAAACTTACTATTAAGCACAGTGAATTATGAAAGACCAAAATGTCCTCATATAAAACTCATTAACTAAATATTAAATTATGTAGAGGTTCTAACAAAAATATTCAAAATTATGATATAATTAAGTTGTATAATTTCAAATGTCAAAATAAAGTTTAATAAAGAATTAGAATTATGAACTAATATGCATTGTAAAATTTATTTATTAGTTTAATATGATTCAATAACTAAATATAATAATAAACAAATACTAATTTAAAATTTTGAAAAAACATAAATTTAGTAGTTTAAAAAGGATTAATAGTCACAAAAGTGACTAAAGTTTTCATATTTTTTTGTTAAGTGACTAAACTTTTAAAATTTTCAATTGAGTATCTAATGTTTAAAAAGTCAATCAAATGAGTAAAAAAAAATGTTGACGTCATTAGTTGGCTTGATTTGAATTGACCTGATCTCACAAATCCGACCCACCGACTTAACTCACTACAACATTTTTACTTTTTCTGGTTAAGTTTTTAAAGGTTAATCAATCAATTGAAAAAATTATTAAAGTTTAGTCACTTAATTGAAAATGTGAAAATGATAAATTAATAACCTATTTTAAAATTTTAATATAGATTCATATGAATATTTTACATAATATTTAAAAATATAATTTAATTATTTAATTATTATTAAGTAAAAAAATATTAATGAATTTAAAAATATATTCTTCTAATAATGCATGTAAAATAATAAGTGTAATTCATAATAGAAGATCAAAACAATAATTATTAGTAATATTATTTTAAGTGACTTTAGAGTATTTTTAAGATAGATTTTTAATGAATTTTATATAATTTAAGCTCAATTTTTATATTTTTAAACTTACTTTTAAAATTAAACTTTATATGCTTGAGTTATATTTTATATAATTGTTTTAAAAAAGACATTCCCTTATAAAATGAATTTAAACTTCTAAATTTTAAAATAGATTGTATTTAATTCTAATGAAATTGAATATAAATATAATACTATTGAAAATAATAATTGTTTGCTTCTACAATTTTTAAGAAATAGACAATTTTTCATCAATTATTTTTCTTAATTTAGGTAAGTAAATTATGAAAATTAAAAAGTTTAATTTTAGAATTAATTATATAACGTTTAAGTTTAACATTAAGTTTAAAAATATAAAAATTGAACTTATAAAAATTTAATAAAAATCTATCTTAAAAATATTCTAAAGTCAATTAAAATAATTTTATTAATAATTATTTTCTTGATCTTCTATTATGAATTATACTTATTATTTTACATGCATTATTATAATAATATATTTTTTTAATTTTTTAATATTATTTTTACTAAATAATAATTAAATAATTTAATTATAATTTTAAATATTATATAAAAATATTCAAATGAATCTATATTAAAAATTTTAAAGTAAGTTATTAATTTATCATTTTCACATTTTTTAGTTAACTGAATAAGCTTTGAAAATTTTTTCAGTTGAGTGATTAACATTTAAAAACATAATCGGAAGAGGTAAAAAGATTATAGTGAGTTGGGTCAGTGGGTTGGATTTGTCGAGTCGAATTGGGTCGGGCTAACTAATGGCAGCAACCTTTTTCACTCATGTGGTTAACTTTTTAAATGTTAGACTCTCAATTGAAAATTTTAAAAGTTTAGTCACTTAATTAAAAAAATATCAAAACATTAGTCACTTTTTTTACTATTAACCCTTTTAAAAAATATTAATTCTAATTATTCTTGAAGTAAATAAAAAATAATATATGATCAGTCACATTACTATATAGCTTTTATTAATTTCTAAATTCTATAATTATTGTTAATAAGTAGTCAATAAAGAATTTAAAGTAACAACATAAAATATGTTTTACATCAAATAATTTTTATGTTTTAATATTCTAAACTTAAAGTTATGGATTATATTTTATGATTACATACTAATTAGTATATGTTTATTATTAATGAAAAAAATTCTAAATCATATACCCATTATTTATAATAACTATAAACAAGCTTTCATTTTATTTAGAAAAAATTAAATTTTGGAAGTAAAAGAATACATTAAAATTTTGATGTTAAGTCTAACCTTATTAAATAAAGATTAAGACATGAGAATTCCTCCATAGTTTATCACTTTTTAAATATAAAAAATTTATTAAAAAAAACTTGTTGTAATTTTTTTTAAAATTTTATCAAGTGAAGAGACCTAATTCATGTAAATCATGTCTTATAGTTAAGAAAAGTTCTAAATGATTTGAAGTTTCAACAAAAATGTAGTACAAAGATTATTTGTAATAACAAATCCAAAGTTGTAATTATCAAGAATCCAATTCTCCATGGAAAGACTAATATTCCATTTTGTAATATTAGCCAATCAATCATATCCTATAACTTTAGAAATACTATTGTATATTAGATTTCTTATTACTTTTGTTGTCAAATCATTGATTATGTTTTTACAATCATATACACATAAGGAATCACATTACAGTACTTGTATGCTTCTAGCCGGAATCGTATTAAAAACGAACGCATATGAATTGATTCGAGTCCATATGGAATTATTGTCCCGCTCTCATTCGATATTTTCTCCCTTAGAGAGATTTGTCTCGCGGTCCTAGGTATTCTTTACCCAAGTGTATTAAAATTAGGGAAATGGTATTGAGTCATTAGAAAAGTTGAGAAAGAAGAAGTTTTATTGCAGCATTATTCTACGGAATAGCAACTAGTACTAAAAGTTTGTAGAAGAACATATTTAAAGAATTAAAATGCAAGTTTGGAGTTGTTCATAGCTCCTGTATCAAGGATGAGTGACGAAGGTTCCTGTAACTATTATCAAGCAAGTTGATGTAAAACTATGAACCAATTTATTTTTTGTTCGGCTTTTAGATATTTTTGTCATAATAAACTTTGACTTTTAAAATTTTGAGAATAAATAGATTGATGAATAAATTAATTGTCTAGTTTAGATTATAACAATAGAATAGGAAATGAACTTCCTTAAATTGTAGTGATATAATATTCACAATCTTGACTTGTGGGCATTAGATCAAGCATCCGTGCCTTCTTACAAGATGAAGAATGGGTAATCAATTGAAGCATGGATGCATTTGCATAAGCATTATTCCAAAGGCAATGATATAAACTCTTTATATTTCAATCTTCTTGTCTTGATCTCATTTGAAGTTCTTTATTCGTTGTTCCCCTCATAGATAAAGAGTTTTATAGTACTAAAGATTAAGAAAGAGATGGGTTAGTGTACCAAAATCCAAAGGAAGAGGAGGATTATTTTATAAGTTTAGACAAATTTTATGGAATGGTAAGATAGATGCGAGAGCATTTTCTAAAGTGGCATAGGAGGATATTTGTTTTCCTTATAATTAGGAGGTTTGGGTTTGATGCAATTACATGTTAGAAATCAATCTTTGTTGTTAAAATGGGTATAGAAGATTATGAATGGCAGCCGTAAGATGTTATGGGGAAAAATTACGGGTTCTAATGATTTATTACATAATTGGCATGAGTTTGATCATCATAACTTTTTTAAATTATCTCATATATGTAGAGGAATCCTAAAACTATGTTATACTGTTGACATAGGGAATATCTTTATTAACAATTACACTTTTCTTGCTAAGGATGGAGTTTTATTAGATTTTGACTGGATAAGTGGCGACCACAGGGTGTGTTAAGATATTTATTCCTAAGACTATTTACATTCTTAGGTATGAAGAATGAAACGATTGAATCAATGTATCTAAATTGACGTGATCATGTAAGGCATATATGTTGGTAATTCATGTGAAGATGGAGATTGAGGCAAAATGAATAGCAACAATTGGTACAACTGTTGCGAATCATTCAGAATTTTGAACCAATGATGAATGAACATTATAAGTTATATTGGGAATCAACAAGGTCAGTTTATACATCAAAGTCTTAGGTAAAGTTAAGATATGAACAAAATGGGATATATGAATTTAAGAGGATATGGTCTACAATTGTTGCCCCTAAAATCAAGTTGTTTATGTGGTTGATATTCAGGGGGGAGTGGTGGCTAAATCACACTTATTGGAAAGAGGTGCGATAAATGAAAATAATATTTTTTGTGATTTTTGTGGTTTGATTGAGATGTAGGAGCATATTTTATTTCATTGTAAGTTTACATGGATTACATGGACCAAAGTTTTGAAAATATATGGGTTTGTTTAAGTCTTACCTAGCTTAGCTAATCAGTTATTTTTGGAGTGGAGAAGTATCTTTCAAAGATGTGTAAAAGGAAATTTTTGGGAGGCATTGTGGCAAGTCATTGTTTAGGAGATATGGAAAGTATAGAATAGACGACATTTTGCGAGAAAGCAATTTTATGTAGATGATATTTTATATAAATGCTTTATTCAAGTTGCTTTTCAGATGAAATATCAAGTTAGGGAGATTCATTTTGATGGTAATGAGGTTTATAGATGTACGCATATTTACTACGATATTGATGTAAGTATGAGAGGGCTTTTTCCTTATTTAGTATTGTAGCCTAGTTTATGGCTAAAAAACCTCGAGTATAGTAGTTTTTCCCTTATCTTAACTCACTATTTTATTGGCTTGATCTTTTAATAAAATTGATGATTTATCAAAACAAAAAAAAAAAGATGACGATGATGATGCACTAGGTAATAAATAATAGGAGATACAACATTTGTCTCACTAGGGCTGAGGCATAGTAATTGTTAGGATATATGGCATGGGAGGAACTGGAAGACAGCAATTGCTAGAATTTTGTTTGAGAAAGTTTCTCACCAATTGGAATGTAGTTACTTTCTTGAAAATATAAGGGAAACTAAGGACAAACATGGACTTGCTCATTTACAAGAAAAAATTCTTCATCAAACCTTATTGGATAGGAGCTTAAGAATATGGGATAAATATCAAGGAATGGATGAGATCAGGCACGGACTAATCTCGAGAAGGGTTTTTCTTGTTCTTGATGATATAGATCAACGAGAAGAATTTGAATCATTAGTAGGTTCAATAGATTGGTTTGAAAGTGGAAGTTGGATAATCACAACAACTATAGATGAGCATTTATTGATATGCCATGGAGTTGAAGAAAGATATCAAGTTGAGATGTTAGATGATGAAGAAGCTATCCAGCTTCTACACTCAAAAGCTTTTAAGAACTTTTTCCCCATAGAAGAGCATTTAGAGCTGTGCTAAGAAGTGGTGAGATATACCAACGGTCGTCCATTAGCTTTTGATGTTTTTGGTTTATTCTTATATGGAAGATCTATAAATGAATGGAGAAGTGCATTGAGTAGGTTAAAAGAAATTTGCGATGAAAAGATCTTGGAAAAGCTTGAGAAAATTTGTTATGGTCTTCATGAAATGGAGAAGAAAATATTCCTTAATATTGCTTGTTTCTTAAATTAGGGGACTTGAAAATACATTAGAAGAATAATGAAATCTCAAGGTTTCTTTCCAGATATTGGATTAAGATTCTTTGTTGATAAATCACTCATATTTATATTTGAATATAATGTTGTCACTGTGCATGATCTAATTCAAGAAATAGGCCAAGAAATAATTTGTCACCAATCATAGGAAGAACCAGAAAAACGCAGTAGATTATGACTGTTTAGCAACATCTAACATGTCCTAGTGAATGATATGGACAATTATTTTTTCACCTAGGCAGGTGTTGTATATGTGGCTCATATACCGGGCCCCTATTGAGTGTCTTATCAGGGTACGATAAGATAGTTTGGGAGTGCGAAGGCAACACACTCCCGGAGACGTAGGAAATCGCAAGGTTTTTTTAATGTCGTTAACAAATTATGTGTTCTTTCTTCTTCCTCCTTAATCTTTTGTTATTTATTTCTCAATAACTGGTATTAGAGCATGCGGTTGAGATGACGATGAATCCTATAGCAAAGTTTGACGTGACAAGTTTGACGGAACTGGGAACTTCAGGTTATGTCAATGTCGGGTGAAGGATTTGTTGGCACAACAAGGGATTTTAAAGGCGCTGCATGATAGAAAGCCAGAATTCATGGACGATTTGGATTGGGAAGAACTACAAGAGAAAGCGATAGGTACTATTCATTTATGTTTGGCAGATGAGGTTATGTATCACGTTATGAACGTGTCTTCTCCAGTGGAGGTTTGGCAGAAACTAGAATATTGTTATATAGCAAAATCCCTCACCAAAAAGCTATATCTAAAGCAGAAGTTGTATGGGCTGAAGATGCAGGAAGGAGCAAATATTGTACAACATATTATCGTCTTCAATCAGGTAGTTTTAAATCTATTAAGGTTGGAGGTAAAGATTGAAGACAAAGACCAAGCCATGATATTACTGTGATCATTGCCTCCCTCATATGAACATATGGTGACTACACTTATATACAGAAAAGAGACAATTTGCATGTAGGAGATCACAACTGCATTGTTGGCACACAATAAGTGGAAATAGAATAGTAGTGAAAGTTCTCAAGGAGAAGGAATATATATAAAGGTTAATCAGAATCGCAGGAGCAAAGAGAATAGAGATGGCTTGGAAAAACAAAATTCAAGGTCTAAGTCTAGAGGAAAGAAATGATTACGGTGTTACAATTGCAAGCAAACAAGCCATTTTAAGAGAAACTGTCTAAACATAAAGTAGCAGAATGACGAAAAGAAAAGAGAAGGCAAAGATGCCGGTAATTATGCTAATATGGTGTAGAGGGATGACTCAAAATGTAGCGATAAAGATATGCTTTCAGTTTCATCAAGTCAATTTGAGGATCAACGGATTTTGGACACGAGCTATTCATATCACATAACACCCAACAGTGACTGGTTTGAATCATACAAGGCGGGAAATTTTGGTTTTGTTCACTTGGGAGATGACAAGGCGTGTGCATTTGTTGGAGTTGGACAAGTCAAAATCAAGATGCATGATGGAGTCATGAGGACATTGTGTGATGTTAGACATGTGCTAGAATTGACGAAGAACTTAATTTCCTTGAGGACGTTGCATGTTAACAGTTTGGAGTACAAATTTGAAGTTGGCGGAAGCATCTAGATTATTAAGGGTGCATTGACTGTGATGAAGGGGATGAAGACTATTGGAAACATTTATAAGCTGGTAGGAAACACAGTTGTAGGTGGAGTTAACGTTGTGGAATTGGAGGACAACACTACACTATAACACATGAGGTCGGGTCATCACAGCGAGCGTGGGATGACAAAATTGTATAATCAAGTTTATTGTAGGGAGTAAAAAGTTGCAAGTTATACTTCTGCAAGTTCTACATGCTTGGAAAGCAGTCCAAAGTGAGCTTTAAGACTAGTAAGTACAAGACATAAGATATATTAGATTATATACATTATGATGTATATGGACCTACTAAGGAAGTATCAATGAGTGAATCTCACTATTTTATTACGTTCATTGAAGATTTTTCTAGGAAGGTCTGGCTATACATTATGAAATAGAAGTCAAAAGTCTTTGCCAAATTCAAAAGGTGGAAAGTTGAGGTAGAGAATTATATAGGAAGAAAAATCAAGTACTTGAGATCAGACAATGGTACAAAGTACATAGATTCACAGTTTTAAAAGTTTTGTGAGGAGTGTGTCATTCAGAAACACTTTACAATGAGGAAGACACTGCAGAAAAATGGATTTTCAAAGAGGATGAATAGATCTTATCTTAGAAAGGGCAAGGTGTTTGAGGTTGAATGCAGGGCTTCCAAAAGACTTCTAGGTGGAGGCTGTAAGTATAGCCTATTTTCTCATCAATAGATCACCACGGGTTTCACTAGAAGGCAAAACTACAGTATGGATAGGAAACTCTATTGATTATTCTAGTATGAGAATATTTGGTTTTCCTTCATATGTGCATGTTCCCAGTGATGAGAGATCGAAACTTGTCCCAAAGTCAAAAAAGTGTATTTTCTTAGGTCATATAAAAGGAATAAAATGGTACAAATTATGGGATCCAGAGGCTAGAAAGGTAGTGATTAGCAAAGATGCTATGTTTGATGAGAATTTATGGTACAGAAGGCTCATGAAGAAGTTAGTCTAGAAATAGGAGAAAGTAGTACTAGTTCAAGACTAACGAAGGTGGAGCTAGAACAGAATATATCAAATTGTGATATGACCGATAGTTCTAGTACGAGGGCTGATGGTTCTAGTACACCTACAGGACAACAATAGACTATAGCCAGTGGTCGACCTAAAAGCACCATAAGACCCCTTGTGAGGTATTTCTTTGAAGATTTAATTTCATATGCACTCATCGTTAGTAGTGGAGACCCAATTTCTTTTTAAGAGGCTATGAGTAATCAAGAGAAAAATGGTTAGATGGGTGTTATGGTTGAGGAAATGGAGTTACTCCATAAGAACCAAACTTGAGAGTTGGTTGAGCTTCCTAAAGCGAAGAGAGCTATAGGGTGTAAGTGAGTGTACAAGATCACAGTTGATTGCTGTATATATTTGAGAGTTGGATAAGTGATTTGAGAATATTTGGATAAGTGATTTAACTCATATATGATAAAGTTTGGATACAACTACTGTGAGTATGATTGCTGTATATATGTTAAGAGTCTTAGTATCAATTCGTTTATTTTTCCGCTATTGTATGTGGATGATATGTTAATTGTTGTGAAGGATACTAATGATGTGATGGACTTGAAGGCTTTGTTGGGGCAAGAGTTTTATATAAAGGACTTAGGACCGGCTAAGAAAATTCTTGGAATGGAGATCTACAGGAATATAAGCTCTAGAAAACTATGGTTGTTTCAACATAATTATGTTGAGAAGGTGTTGGACATATTTCGGATGAGCGGTTGCAAGCCTATGAGGACTCCATTGGCGAATCACTTTAGACTGTCTCAAGAGCAATGTCCTAAGACAGATGGCAAGGTAGATGACATGTAGAGAGTCCCTTATGCAAGTTATGTAGGATGCTTGATGTATACGATGGTTTACACATGAAATATATTTGGCACATGCTGTGAGTTAGGCTAGCAAGTTTATGGCGAAACCTGGCAGACAACATTGTGAAGCAATCAAGTGAATTTTCAAGTATTTGAGAGGAACTGTTGATTATGGCATTATGTTTGGAAGTGAGCGTGGTGATCTATCATTTGTGTGATATGTGGATTCATACCATACAGATAACTTGGATAATAGAAGGTTTACTACAATATGTGTTTACTCTTGTAGGAGGGTCCATTGTTGGAAGTCTACAATACAGTCTATCGTGGCCTTATCAATAACTGAGGCAAAGTATATGGCATTAGCTGAGGGAGCTAAAGAAGACTTATGGCTCACTGGTTTGGTGAAGGAACTGGGTACTGAACAAGGTGGAGTTTAGGTATATTGTGACAGTCAGAGTGTCATCCATTTAACCAAGAATCAGGTTTATCATACACAGACTAAGCATATCGATGTAAGGTTTCATAAGATCAGGGAGTTGATAGCAAGTGGTCAGATATTGCTGTAGAAGGTTTATATTTCGGAGAATGTTGTTAACATGTTGATGAAACTAATTACAGTTGATAAATTCAGCCATTGCTTAGAGTTGATCAACATTTCTAGATGCTAAGCATGATTGGGTTGCCCAACCTATCTGGTGTAAGAGAAGAAAAAAAAAGTCTATTCTGTTGGTTTATGCCCTTGCAACCAATTTGTTGGTTGTAATTTATTTTGTATGATGTTATTTTAATTCAATAAAAGACATTTTTTTATCTTTATGTATTTGTTATTTATCTGGAATAATTATTATGCAATTAGAAAATTATAATGTGATTATAATTATGAGATTCGAATTGCAATTTTATAATATT